>JAQGAK010000636.1:0-61841 GCA_034696945.1 Lipothrix lubbocki
ATTTATTTTTGTATTTATTTTTGTATTTATTTTTGTATTTATTTTGTATCGGGTGGAGAACCACCACGAGACAATATTAAGATGAAGCTTTGGGATGGCGCCGTTGTAAACGTGATTTCGGTATAGCCGTCCCAGCGATAGCCGTAGTAATTTTTTGAGTAGTAAACGTTTTTGGCTCTGGCATCCATTATTACTTATCAACGTGTCGAAATGCCGCCGATGCGATGCAATGATTTCCTGTTGTATATGCAAACAAGTCTGGTGGACCTGGTACAATTTGTTTGAAATGCTTGGCTTCGGCTGTTATTATCTTATTATGCTGTTGAAAGGATTGTTAATACTGTTAATTTTTTATTTGATTTTGCAATAGTTACGGCTTATTAGTATTCCAATTACCATGTTTTGACGCTGTCATCCATTGTTTACGTCTGCATTTTTCACTTGTTGTTGATGGATAATCGATCTTTATTTATTTATAAACGGGCTATTTATCCCAGCAACGGGAATTTTCCTAGAGGGGTTCATGTATTTTGTAAAATGCTGTTTATGCTTTGTGGAGGCAATGTTGTGAATTATTTTATGCAGTTCGAACTAGATTTAATTCGTTGGTAAAATAATTTGTTATCTATATTCACATTCAAACTGCAGGTCCGAAGAGGTCAACATCAAACTTCTTAAGACTGATGCTTGCACCAAATATTTATCTGGACGTTGATAAAAATTACCATGGATGTCATAGTGGATAGAGTTATTCGCTGAAGAAACTAAAGCTATTGGGGTCAGGCGCCAGGTCAGACGATCTGTAGGAGCTTTCTGATCTCATGCTAATTGAGGAGTTTATCAGGATTATTTTAAGTGGGATTGAAGTGGTTTAAGACTTCGGTAATGTAATTTCTTATATAATTTTTTAATTGTAATGATTTCATAGCGTAAATTTCATAATGCAGATTCTTTATATTTCAAGAATTTTAAATCAACATTGGTCAAGGGTCAACTCTATATCGACCTTGGGGTCAATGGGTTTGGATTTTGGATTGCTGGAGTATGTTAAGCTTATTGGGGAACTTCGAGACTATGCAAATTTGTGAAGTCAGTCAGCAGTGCCAGAAGGTTACAGCGATAATTTTTTTAAAAAGCGGTGTACCAGACACTTCAACTTATTGAAGCTAATTTCAATATTTTAATTTTGTAGACCGAGGGTTATCAGCTGCATAGAAAAGGAAACCGCAACGAGATGTTAAAAAAATTGGCGTAAGTTATAAATTAAATTGACTCAAATCAGTGAATGTTCCTGATAACGATGAGCATTTCGAATTTTTTACACAGCTAATCCGCTTCCTGGCCGAAGTGATTGACAAGTGTGTATGGAAATTATGGGGTCCATTGAAGATACTACAAACATCCTTGAAACGATTGTTGTTTTGTTGGAGGAGCCTGAACTGGAGCAAAAAATAAATAAATGTAAACAGATTATGATAAATGGTAAGAAGTCAACTGGTCATGAGTACAAGGAATATTTCTATAATGTACAATTTTATTTTTATGTATCAAAAGTGTTTTGAAGTTTGCTGTTATCGTGTTATAATAAGTTGAGAGTTAATTGACATTCATACTTAAAGTCACTCTTTCGAAATATTTTAATTTAAAGGATTTAATTGGAATTAATTAATTTAAAATTCACCTAACATCAAACTTTGCATTTTGAATTAGCAAGTAATTTTAAAATAATTTTGGTGCATCTGGTACATGATGATCGTAAATTATTTTATGTAAAATTATTCCGTAACAAATATTTTAAACAATTTAGATTAAATAGTTGTTAATACTAAATATTATTTAATATTTAGTATTAGATAGATCAATACACAAGCTCAAACATTGTGCATATTACTGATGTTAATAGAGATGTCCGTATTAATGGAGCATTCTTTCGATCGAGGTGTTTGAAATGATTTCAACAATAATAATATTGTTATTATTGTTGTTTTAATTTAAAATTGTTGATCTACAAGATGAATTAAGTTGAATCGATTTTAAATTACAATGGTTGTGTTTTGATATTGTGAAATCCAGAAATGATTTAATAGCAGGCGCAGAATTGTAGCTGCTATGGGGATCAACAACAAGATAATCAAGACTGACGATCATACGAAGCAAAATATCGAACACTTGGTCCGCTTTTGGTCGCTACAACTACAAGATCAGATCACTTGCACAACATTCCTTGAATGAAGCACAAGGCTACGGTCCGTAATTGAGTATGTGTCTGTGTGTGTGTGTGTATGTGTGTGGGTTATATCTATATGGGGTAATTGACAGGAGTGAGTGAGTGGATGACAAGAGTGAGGGTTACGACAGAGATTGTGTGACATTGATTCAGAGAAGGGAAACGGTGTCATTAGACCAACAGCAGCTTTATGGTTCCTACAATACAAAATCCCCCTTGTCATCCGACACATCCATTGTGCACACAGTACGGAGGAGGTATCATCCCGGACAATCAGCTGAGCTTGGGCCTGGCACCATTTGAACACGGACAATTAATTCATTACATCCTCTGTGTATGCTCGATGTGTGACTGAATTCGATGAGGGGAATTCATCAAGAGATTAATCAAATCTTTTTATTATTGTTCCAGGCTACTCATCCCCATCGCTTCTTCTCATCATTCTCAGCCCTATCAAGTTGTTGATAATGCTTCTCTCTCGGCCATGTCGCTCATCGACCCAATGTGTATTCCAACCGTTGTTACTTAACTCTCAAGTCTCAATTTATAACTTCCAAGGATCATCACACAATCATTTAACCAGTACACCAATTAATTCCTGCACTTATCATTAATTCAATTTCATATCAACTCATTACTAAACTCTGCTTATTAATTCTACTTAAAAGGTACATTATTTATTAGATTCGCCTTGCTTGCTTTCGGATCTCATTCCGCAGCATTGAAACGAACCAGATTCAACAATCTTAAATCTTACTCATTGACACAGTCCAGATTCAACAATATTATTGATGCCAGCTCGAGCAAAAACAATTTTGCACATGACAGAGGAGACCTTGCAGAAGTCAAACCAGTCGTCTGAAGCTCAAAGCTGTATCAAGTTCATATTTCATATGTGATCAGCAACAACAACAGTCCGATTTTATGATTTTCTCGAAAGTTCTAGTATCGAAATTTGGGTCTAATATCGAAATTCGGGTCTAATGTCAAATTGAAGAATAAGAGCATTACAGAATTCAAAAATCCGGAGAATTCCAAAAGTTGCAAAATAAATAAATGTAAGAATATTCTGTACGAAGAAAATCGAAGAAAATATTTTATGATAGAGAATAAGCGCAGGCTGCATGAAGCGATGACAAAATTGTGGAACAACGAAGTACTAAAAATTCAAGACGAGCCCACAGAAGCAGGCCAGAATAAGCAAATTCCAAGGCTTGAGGAACTAAAACGAGGCCTAAAATCAAATCCAATGCAGTTATATTGCAATTTAGTGGAAATGAAGCCCATAGCCGAAACAGGAGGAAGAAAAGTAGGGAAATATTAGGGCTCTCCGGCACGGAACAATAATAAATAAGTGAAAGGCGTTGTGTGGAGAGATTACTGCACTAATACCCAAGACGGTTCCACTGAACCGGTCGAACGTTCTGTTTAACTTATTTTAATTTCCACCGAAGGTCAAGCAGCTTTGCTTTTGAGTGTTATATACTGTTGACTTACTCGGTGTCGGAAAGAAATTGCAAGTGTAACCGAATATATGTATTTGCATACCCTTTATATATGATCAAGCAGTAGGTGTGTGCAGTGTTTGTACTTCTATAAGGATCATTATGTTATAGGATCACTATGCTATAGGATCACTATGTTATACGATCATTCTGTTATAGTATCATTATGTTATATTAAAGGCAAGGTGATATATTTCCAGATAGCGGAGAGCAGGAGTGAAAGCCGTGTCAATATTGTGGAGTACGTTAATGCCGGAGCAGGTCCCAACCCAAGGTCGCGTCCGCTCCGCTTTACTTCAGCGACAATCTGGCTAAAGGCTCATTGACAACAACCGAATATTATCTTTGTTGGCCCTAAGCATAAATTGCAATCTGTCAGAGGAACGACTTTTCGAATAATTAATTGCTCTCGTGCTAAACTCACAAGAATTTCCGCAGGTCCATTAATAAATACGGCCCTCTCCTGCACAATTAAGACTTTATTGTAAACTATGGAGAACTCCATAAACTATCCATAAATTATTTTACTTTCGTATTTTCTAGTCGTTTCTGTAAGTCATTTCATATTCATATGTTATATGTATACTATATTTATAAATTCCATATAAGACCCTATATGGTCTTCATATGCAATTTTTTTTGTTTGAAGCTCTAGCTTAGAATATTATTAGTTTACCCACAAATTCCATGTTATTTTATATGCAATTTTTATATTTGCGAACGAATAAGCTATATAATGGTAGTTTACAATATACAAATTCCATGTAATTTTATATGAGTTCCATGTAATTATTTAAACACATGTGTGCACTTTCCACTGCGTTAATACCTGCCTGTAAACAAAGTAAATGTACATGATGTGGATATAATTATAATAAGGTCGGGGCATTCAAGACTGCGATGTGAGTTGAGCTTCGGTAACTTCGGTATAACTTCGGTTCTGTCGGAGGAGCCACAGTATTTATGAATATACATACCTATATGTATACACTATACTATATAAAGACTATGCATATACATACATACAGATGCTCAGGCTGCCAGAAACTGACTACGGCACGTAACGTATTACATGGGAGAAAAGACTTCATCAAGGAAATTTGAGCTGGTGCTTTATTATTATATTATTATATGTACTTTAGTATACAGTTAATACTTTATATACTTACAGTATAAGTGTAATATTTAAGTATGTACAGCGGATATTGTGTGTGAGGTGGAGGGGAAGATGAAACGAAGGATTGATGTATATGTGGTAACTTTACAAGTATATAGTGTAATAAGAGTATAGGAGTTTATGATGAAAGTAATACATTTTACATTGATATAATGTAATATAATAATAAGCTTTCACCGCATTAGAACACTTTTGTTTCTGTCAGCAGGGCTGTTCTTCCGTTAGTCTTTGACACGAATTTCCAGGGAAATATGCCAAATCTGTAATAATAATCATCATTCTGCACGGCGAAACCACTCCTGCGATGTAAAGAATGTTGCATTTCTGTAGGCTGGGAGCAAAATTGTATTTGTGGAATTTTAGGATTTTTATTTTATTATTTTTATTGTTGAATTTCAAGATTGTCAAGTAGTCTAGAAATTATTTTTATCAGATTTTATAAAATGATTTTAGTATGAAGATTGTTTACAGAAGCTGGGCTAAATTCTGTACTGAAAATAAATAAAATCCCGAAGATAAATGAAATCCCGAAGATAAATAAAATGCGGAATTTTTTGTGAATAAATGTGCGAATAAAAAATAAATATGTAGAAATAAAGAAAATAAACATAAGAATTTACAGAAAATTGCAGAGATTGTGTGTATTTTCCTATGAAATTCATGTGTGTACATAACTGGACTTGTTTAATTTTAAATTTAAAAAGTGGCCATAGCATTCCTCGCTGGTCCGTAAATGTCCTTGGATTATATCTTTGTATTTTTATCTGTAGGTACGACTGGCCCTGGTGTATATAAAGAATGGATTGAGCCGCGGTGTTCCTTCCCTCGATCTCGATTTCGACGGAAGGAATGTTCTGAAAATTCGGAGTGGGACTGTATAGCGGGGATGGTGGAGGAGAGCATCAGCAGCAGTCCTGTATGGCTGTTGTGTGTTGGGGATAAAAAGATATGTGATGAAATCTTCAAGAGCTATAACGCTGGGGAAGACGGGGCATGTGTGAAGGAAACCGCATCGTTTTCCCCCCATTTTTTCTGCATTGTTCAATTAATAAACAAGTGCTTGAATTCCCCAAGCTACTTGAGTAGCTTCGCTTCTGAAATACCAAATGTCTCATTGGATTGGAAGTTTGGGCGGACGGAGATGAAGGGTTCTGTATTCTTTCAAGAATTTTTAAAAGAAAAATCCTCTTTGCTCCAAATTTCTACTATATACAGATATCTATGCAGTTAAATTTCTTTTAGAAAATTCTGTATATGGAGCAACATTCCTATAGAACAACAAAAATAAAGCAGCAACATTCCTACAATGACATGTCCAGAGAACAAAATTCTCCGGGAGAATAAAATTTCTGTACATCACAGAATTTGAAAGAACATAATTCCTACAATGTACATTTGTCAAGACAAGATCCACAACAATTTCAATTCTTGGAAGAAATTACAAAATTCTGGAGTCAAAAACAAAATTCTGGAGTCAAATACAAAATTCTAGAGTAAAATACAAAATTCTAGAGTAAAATACAAAATTCTGGAGTAAAATACAAAATTCTAGAGTAAAATACAAAATTCTGGAATAAAATTGACATATTCTGGGAAAAGAATTTAACTTTTTAGAGAAAATTACAAACTTTTGAAAATAGAATGTAAAAATCTGGAAACAAAATTCAAAATTCCCGAGAAAATTATTGGAACGCAAAATTGAAGAGAAAATATTCCTGCGATACCCAAATCCAGGAAAAATTCCTGCGGCGCCAATTTCTGGAGCAAGAAATAAGGACAAGCAAGTTATTCTCAAGTTATTGTCAGGTAAATCAGGAGGAATTAAGGGCCAGGGAAATTCTTTTGGTGAAACTCCGGGAAAAGGCTCCTGGCGTCGTAGAATTCTGCGTAAAAAGCGACAGCCGTGTGGGTTTTGGGGAAAGTTGAAGCAAGAGCAAGAAGGAGAAATAACAAAAGTAGGGGGGAACAATATGTCAATGGATCAAGTGAAACTAAAACTGGGATGGTAAAATGCGAAAAATCTCTAAATCCTGCAGTTTGGACCGGGAAAAGTATTGATTTTCAAGGAATGGCTGCAGGGAATTGTGATGGTGGATTAGCAAGTTATGTTTACGGGTAAGTAGTCAGAGAGCCCTGATTGTAGGATTTAATTCCAGCAAGACAATCTTCATACACGAAATCATGTCAAGGGAGTGGAGCACATGTATACGGGAGAGGAAGACATGGGAACTTGTAACGTTAGGGAGGGAAAGGGAAAGAGAGAGAGAGAGAGAAAGCGAAAGAGTTGAGCTGACCGGCGGAGTATACAACAAGGCAAGGCAGAAGTGAAGTAGCCCGTGGGGAAATGCAAGTGAATAGGAAAACAAGATTGAACTCAAGGTATTAAGGCCAAATATTCTGCAGTATTATGTTCTTATATACATATGCTATACATATATACATTTTTTATAATTATATAAACTCCCATAGTTACAGTTATACACATATGTATAAACTCCGCTCCCTTGTCCCTAAAATACTCTCGTCATACATTGTCCTACATTATAGTTTATATTACATCTTTATTTTATGACTGTCATAGCACACACACACACACACACACACACACACACCAGCTCCGAAAAGTTACATTCATAATTACTTAGCATGTACGGAGGTAGTTGGTAGGTGTACTCAAATATTAGATTAAAATTACCTATGTCAAAACACACAGCAAAATTCATTTTTTCGAGAATATTTCCCGTCAAATCCCGTTCTTCGAATTCTGTACTCTAAATCCTGTGCACCTTAAATTTCTCCTTGTCATAATGCATGTTAAATTCCTGGATTTCGTCAGAATCCATATTTAAATATGCCTGATGTAAAATTGCGCATTAAATGTTTTTGCTTAAGAGGCTTGTTAACTTTTTGTATTTTTTTAATGCTTCCTAACTTTGGGTTTGAAATTTATTGCATGGTAAACTTTTTCATTTGAAATTGTTTGTTAATTTTTTTTATTTTAAAGCGATTTAAATTTTTGGATCTAAAACTAAATGCAGATTTTTGTATTTAAAATTTATTGATAAATTTTTGTATTGCAAAATAAATGTTGAATTTTTGTTTTTACAAATAAATGTTGAATCTTTGTTGTTTTTAAAAAATACAATTTTAAATACAGAATTTAAAATCACAAAAGTAATGGGCATCTGCATATTATTTGAAATTAAAAATCTTTTGAAAATTATTGTATGCATAAATTATTTTAGAATGATTTTCTGAAAAATTTGATAATTAATTTCTTTTTTTGTTTTTTCTTTATTAATTTAATTGCCTATATACTGAGTTTCCCTTTAAATTTCATACACAATTTCCTATTTTCCCCACACTTTTTTCCTATTGATGTCCTGTGAAATTTCGTAATAATTGCCTATAGTGATATAATAGCCTTATAATGGGAATGCCGCTGCAGATAAATAAAGATATTTTTGTCTCACGGAGAAAGCAAACTGGCCACAAAGCCACAAAGTCCCTTCCAATTTACTAAAAACCGAAGTCAACTGCAGCAAGCCTCAAAGCTAACCCAGTGTCATTCAGCGAACCTCATCGCAGCCGAGCGTTGTATAGAAATGAGCGGACAGAAGGTTTTCCCCAATAGAAATCAGAATTATACAGGGCTTATGTATAGTACTTTTATATATTTGTGAGTTGTGAGAGTTGGATTCCACTATAGAAAATTAGTGTGAGCGTGGAGAAAAGCTGCGTGAAAGAAAATCATAGCTGCGTGATAAACAACTCAAAGCAAATGAGTTTTGTAATTTAAATGGTTTTTTCCCTATTTATATACTTATTTTAATGGGAATAGTGTGTATGCATGAAGGAAAGTAGGACGGACGGTCATTGAAACGTGAGAGAGCGTTTATATAATAATAATAAAGAAACTAAAAGAAAAAGGAGTTTTATACACTTTTTATATAATATTTTGACTTTGTACAATGGAAAATCCTATGCTGATAAGAATCTAAAGAGAGGGAGAGAGAGAGAAAGAGGATTTTTATCGCACTTCCGAGACCACCGCAAAACAATACAAATTTACCATTAATTATGAGGATTATCTAACCTTAAAGCTTAATTTCAATCATAGGGCTGGGGCCAAAGTCACTCTTTCCTTTATTCAACGCGTGTTTTAGATTCTCCATTTCCATTTTTTAATTTCGACACTGCCTCATTATTATATTTCTTACACAATTTCTTATTTTATAAACAATTCTTAAGTGTATTTTTGCATCTAATTTATTTTTTGGCGTGTTTTTTTTTAAATTTTGTACTTTTTTTGAATTTTGTTCCTTTAAAAAAATTATTTCTTAAACTATTTTTTATTTTAATTCATTTGCCTCCTTTCCACCTTCCACGTGGTGTTGAAACGTCTGCATTTTATTTCCAGAATATTTCGTATTATTTTTCCCCTTCCGTAGCGTCCATTTTTTTGAAATAAAACTTTCCCTCAAAAACGTTTCGAAGTTTCGTTTTAAAACTTTCGTAGAGAAGTTTCCTTTCGTTCCCCCCAAATTACAGCGGGACTTTGCAGTCAACACCAACATCAGCATCAGAATAAAAAAAATAACCATATAGTGAGAAGTATAGAAAACTATACTTGCAGTAACTGTAGAGGAAGTACAATAAAAAGAGAAGAGTATAAGGGAACATACTACATACATAAGTATAGGTATGAAAGTGGAGGAAAAAGGCTGAAAAGCCAGAATGTCTCGTGCCAAAAATGATTTTACATGTAGTATACTAACGTAAGCGAATAAAAATATAGGAGTAAAAAACGGTAGAAAAATCCCCGTCCAGTAGGTCTTTAATGCCTTGGAATCCATTAGAGGATTTTTTTTACAGAGACACACCTCTTTTTATTATACGTGGCTATTGGATTTAGTAGCCCGAGCAAAGCAAATCAAACATATATGTATATATATCTATAATGTGTGGCCATCTCTCCAGTCTCCATTTGTTAATATTCACCTTGAAAATTGCTACATAATATATATTTACAGTTTTTACAGGGAATCGCTATACGAATGAGCTGTAGTTATACGGCAAAAGCTATACTGTGGAACTTTATAATAGAGTCTTTACATACAGAAGCTACATAACAAAACTACCTCTATGTATAATAAAGACTATAAAATAGAATATATATTTGTTTTACATATAACAAGTGAAAGGAAGCAGTTTTCATATAAGTAAAACTGAACTTGATGGTGCACAAACTTGATTCCAGGTTATGCATTTTTTATGAGTCCATATAGGTTCGTGGACTATGAAGAGAGAAACTGGAGTAGGGAGGTCTTTTTTTTTAAGGAAGATATCATCCGGCAAGTCTGATTTTATTCTGAAGGAAAAATGTTCCAGGTGATTACATCTATTCAGAGCAATGATATAACCAAGAATAATATATTAATCACAAAAGTCCTCTCTTTACACACGAGTCACGTCAAATGAACTTTAGAAAGAGTCTTCTATTCAAAAATCAAATAATTACTTCCGCCAAATTTTTCATGCTTCCTAAAATCATTTAATGATTTCATCATTTTAAGACATCCAAATACATAAGTCCATACTCAATTTATATATTAAAAGTTCCCGACTCGATCCTCAGATAACTTCCTGATTGCACTGAAATTATGTTTTGAAATATTACAAATTATATTTCTGACTGTGCATTCTAAAATAATTCTAACCACACAAATCAAAATTATTTTCTGGCTACAGCAGAATTTCAAATACAGTAAATTATACAACGATTCCACAGCTCGGAACAGTTACAATTATTTTGTCAAGACTACTTCAAAACTGCAATAATAACTGCAGAATAATAATTTATTCTCGAAAGAATCAGTTTCCAAGTATTATTAGATCGAGGTGAACTGAACCATTTGTGAGTCACTTCACAATTTCCACAGAAACTAACACAAATCAAACCAATTATCCATGACAATAAAAATTATTTAATTATGCAAGCTTAGCAAATCCAGAAAACGTATAACTAAAAGCTAATACGTTCACCCCATTTATAAAGAACTTATTGTTAGTTTTACGTCTTTCTTTGAGAAGCTAAAAAGGAAATAATAAATAGGATTTTTACATAATAAAAACTTAATAATATGGGCAACTCGCTTATTCCGGTATAAAGAAGTGGGCATTACAAATACAATTTGGAATTACATATGTGGTGGTGTAGAAATTAAATCAATACATGGAGCTTATGTGGGATATTTTTTTTTACATAAAAGTGCTCCGCAATTCACTGAATATCTTTTGTCGAAGGTTATGCAGTCGTTTGAACCATTGTTCCTCTCGCTCCCGCTGCTTGGTTATAAGCTGGAATAAAAAAATCAAAACAAAATTACGGTTGACTGTACAGACGGGAGTTTTGAAGTGGAGTTAGGGAAATACTAGCAAATGCCGTATAGTGGAAATGCTTCAATGCTCAAATGGGTAAGAGGCAATGCGGGAACAATCAGAGTGGAAGGATTTGAAAACCACATCAAGGAAGAGATACGATTAAGTTGCGAGAAATGAGGTTCAACGTGTCAGTTCTCGGAGCTGCTCCATTGATTTTTCTGTTTATCAACACACAGCTTTCAATGGAGATGTAAATTTTCTCCATGGGTTATAACTTGGAATGACAGCTAAATCAAGAGTGGAAGTCCAATTAGTGACGAATCAGTATTGGTACTTCGTAACCACATTGTACCACTCAAAAACAAGGGTTGAGGATAAATCATTAAATACGATCTATAATCATGACGTTGCCCTGGATGGAGTCAAGTCTGACCAGCGTTCCAAGTCGCCGTCGTCATATCTTTATAATGCGGGTGAAAACTTTTTCTCCGATTACAAGTCTGCTTCCGAAACTGGCGGAGTGGTCTCCATGACATCTATGGAGACTCTCGGGTAATAGTTAAGGGAAATTCGGGGGAATCAGTAATCGGGGATGCCGCCCGGGAGCTTGTAGACTAGGATTTTCACATTGGTTGGAAACGGTTGTATTAATTTAACATAACATTCCAAAACAACAAAATATTGTAATTTATTACAATCGCCTAATTTTGTAAAATATTAAAACAAAAATTAAATTCAAAACAGCTTAGAGCACTCAATACAAATAAGTCCTATAGTATAGAATTGACTATTTAAAAGATTTAGAAAATTATAATGATTATGTAACCATTACGGTCTGTATTTATTAATAAAAAAATTATTTGAATCTTAAAATAAATAATTATTACTTAATTAAAGTATGTTCTTATTACATTAAAATAAATACGTAATATTTTTTTACTTTAACTGTAAAAACAACTCAACTAAAATCCCACAGATCTAACAAAGGAGCAGCTCATTCAACTACGTATACCTCATTTTATCGATCCTCCAATACAAATTTAAGAAAAGCAATAATTATTTATTACAAAACTGTACACAAAAACCCTCAAATAATAAGAAGTGTAGATGATTACTTACGCTTGGATGACAAAGAATCTCACTCTTGAGGCTTGCCAAGTTTATAGGTTTTAATTCTAACTGGGGAAGAGGAATTTCATCAAGTTTTGTTCTAGAGGTTTTAAAAGATTTCGAAACAAATCCATCTGCTTCAATATCTTCAATGGCATTTAGACGATTTACTTGGGAAAACAGGTCCAGTTTTTCTACAGGAAATACAAAATTTAATGAATACCTATGTGCTTGAGCTTAAAATTTTCTACTTAAATGATAAATATTGCAGTTAGAGTATAACTAAAAGAATGTAACCAATAATACAGATAGTAATGAAAAATTCAGATAAACCCATAAAATTATTCGAAATGAAACTGTTGACTGTACCTTCAATTTTAGCTTGTAGAGAGGCAAATCCTAAATTAGAACCTTTACCGCTGTCCCCACTTGGCTTGCTAGTACTTTTAGAGCTTCTTGATTCTGAAGAAGGTGAGGAGGACGAGGATGATGAGGAGGAACTAGATCTGGAATATCGTTTCTTCGAACTTTTGCTGGATCTACTGCTCTTTTCTCTGCTGCGATCTCTTCTGGAGTAACTCTTACTGCCGCTACTTCCTTTTGACCTCTTGCTGTCGTCCCTGCTTTTCCTGAAGATGTAGTAAGTACAAGTAAAGCTCGATTAGAAAAATCCAAATTATCAAGATCAGATCCGAATGCTCAACATCAGATACAAATTATGAGCACCAAACCCTAAAGCTAAAAAATTTCGTTTGCCGATCGACATTAATTGGACTGAAACCGTAAATTTGAACAAAAAATATCCAGTTTTCAAAGTTCAGTGCTACTATTTTAGAATTTATTCTTCAACTGAACTTGCCTATGCCTTGACGATTTCGACTTGGAATGCGAACTAGTCCTACTTCTTTTATCACTAGAGCTACTTGATGACGAACTAGATCTTTTCCGGTGTTTCCTTCCGCGACTTCTACTTCTGCTCCGATATCTTCTGTCCCGGTCCTCGTCATATTTATCCTTATCTCGTCTCCTTGGCGAACTCCTCCCGCTTTTGGATTTGTAACCTCGTGAGGAGGAATTGGATGCCTCGTCGGATGACGAAGATCTCCGGCCCATTGTATTTTCTATCCGGACGCCTAATATACATAAAGATATATTTATTATTTCCATAGTAAAAATCTACCTTTTTATAGGAGGTAGAAATTATATGCTAATATTAATTAATTTTGTACGCATCATTTGCGATTGTAATAATATTATTATTAGGCTATTTTAACAAACAATTTAACCAGAACTTTAATAGCCATTTTTGCAAAACCTTTAAGTATCTACCAACAATTAAATAAACAATTTAAACAAAACCATAATATATTTTCGAAATTAGATGCAAATAATAATAATAATTTAGGTACCAAAATAATCTAAGTATAAATAAAAACTAAAAAAGACAACAAGAGCAATTCACAATGTCGCAAAATTTTTGACCATTACATAAAATTATTAAATAAATATGGTACACTTTAAATTTACCGAATATTAAACCTTAAACGCCAGTTCAAATGCTTACAATTTTTAGCTCAAAATTTAAAAACCTTCTTTAATTTATTTGCAGTTTACAGTTTATTTACCTCAAAGAAGTAAGAAGAAATCAGTAAAACCAAAAAAAATTAATTTAGCCGAGAATAAAAATTTGAATTTCCCGCCCCAAAGAATTCCAAATAGATTGACAAACACAGAGGTTGGAAAATCTCGCAAAGCCCCGTCCAAGCTCCAGAGGCCACGAGAGAGTTCCACGGCCTGAAAAATTGAAATTGACAAAGGAAAACAAATAAAATGCACGCTGAGGCCTCATGGCGTGTCAACGTTTCATTAAAATCCCTCAAACGATTTAAATTGTTTTTTTCCATTGCTAAAACATTTAATTTTTTTAAAATTCGGCCCTTTTGTAATGATTTATGCACTCTTTATAATTTAATGTAATTTTTTAATTCTAATAAATTATAATAATTATACTATTTATAATTATTATTATTTAATTAATTAATATTATTTATTATGGTGTTTGCTTTAAACGCTTGTTTTAAAATGAGATATTAGAACGAAATTTATTTATTTTCTTCACGTTTATTGTCATCAATCGTCAGGATCGTTTAAATCTAATTTTATTAATTTAATTTCCGTGTAGTACAACCACACGTCGATTATACTTTTTATTATACAAATTACTATAGCTGTCTAGCAAATTCCTCTGATTTGCAATGATATTACAGCTTTGGTTTAATTTGTTTCGGTGTGCAATTTGGCATTACTTTATCGCGTCAGAATATTGTTCAATTTTTGTGATTCAAATAATAATAATTTTAACAAATATTAAAAATACAATAATTTGTTATTAATAATTTTAATAATAATAATGTTTTTTTTATTTCTTATGCCTTTTTCGTATTGTTTTATTTATTATTTATTTTTATTATACAGTTCCAATCAATTTATGGCAATTCTTTTAAAGATTTCAGTGATAAAATCTATATATTTTTATAATTTAGCTTTTGTTTTGTACCAAACAGTAATTAATTAAATTACATTAAGAATTATTGATTGTGTAATTTTGTACGATCAATTTTCCGCAATGTTGTGTAACGTTAATTTACGAGCAAAAATTTTGAGAATCGATTTTATTTCGAAATAAAATTCATATGTAATCAGTAATTTAGATATATAACAATTTCCAAAGCATTCAACACAATAATTTTCGGAAATACAATGCAATATGATTTTCAGAAACTAGAACAATCATTTTTAGAATTACAAACAATATTTTCAGAACTACAAACAATATTTTCAGAAATACAAACAATATTTCCATAAATACAAACAATAATTGTCAGAAATACAAACAATGATTTTCATAACAGCATCGCATTATTTTTAACAAATAGGGCATAATAATTTTGACAAATACAATCAATAATTTTCAGAATTAACAATACACAAGTTTCCAGAATCCAGAGCGTAATACAAGTACAATGGAAGAATGTGAGGGTGCGTCAAATGCTGAAATTCCGGGTAATTTGCAATATACAGAATGAACTAAAAGGCTGTTGTGCTGGTAATAATTATATTGTCTAATTAATTACGGCACCCCGACAAGGGCAATTTGAACAGACGCAAAACAGAATTGGCACGTGTGCGAAAGTTTTCGCTCTCAAACTCTCAATTCCCCAACCAAACCAAAGAGTCTCTCTCGAACACAATTCATCATCATTGTTCTCTGCTCTTCTGTGATCTGACGGTGACTGGGAGGTCTCGGAATTAATAACTAGCCGAGCGTTTGACCTTGATGAAATATTCCATATGCTTAGTGTACCGCTGAGGGATCAAATGGCAAAAGAAAAGAAGAGCAAAAGGAAAAATCAGTAGGCGTTGATTTTTTGTAGAAAGGAATA
Organism: Lipothrix lubbocki; assembly: GCA_034696945.1. Classification (NCBI taxonomy): domain Eukaryota; kingdom Metazoa; phylum Arthropoda; class Collembola; order Symphypleona; family Sminthuridae; genus Lipothrix; species Lipothrix lubbocki. The sequence continues at coordinate 15,847 of JAQGAK010000636.1, forward strand.
TAGCTGCCTAATTAAAACGCTATACAGAATAATAATTATTACATTCCTCATTTTAATAATTATTACATTCAGGACTTCTCGGCAGGCTCCTACTATTTCCATTATGGATGCCTTTCCTATTAATAGATACCAATTTAAAATTATTGTCAATTAATTTTGTAAAGAAATAAATTCACAAGCCAGAAAATCATAGTAAAACAAAATGTCTAATAAATGAAAATGCAATCAAATGGAAATAATAGCAATATTGTGTAAATGATATTTGGACGAAATTACTTACGTGAAATAAAAATTATTATTACAAAACAGTAAAACTACAGACGTATTTTTATAATGCAAAATGAAAAAGAATAATCTTGATTATTCTCAGAATTGAATATAAAATCAAATTAATTAGAAAATAATGTTTTCTGCTTTTAATTCTTGAAAAATAACATTCTGCAACAACTGCATCTTTAAAATTACAAATTCTGGGGGATAAATGATTAAAAATAAAAATTCATCTTACAATAATTAAATATGAAAATTATACGGGTATAGGCTAAATTGTTTAAGCATAAATATTCTACAATATTTTTTTTTAAAATTCTAATCGTTAAATTACCGCCAAATAATAAAATTCTCGAATATAAGCTACAATAATTTATTATTGATACAAATTAAACATTCCAGACATTAAATTATCACAAATATAAATTTCCCATGCTAAAATAATAACGAAAGGTCCCTAAGCAAAATTAGAAATAAAAAACCTGCACACTACAATATTAAAATTGAAAAATCCACAATTTATATTATCAAAAATAAAAATTATTAAAGAGAGGGAATAATCATGAAAAGTGGATGCTGCAAAAAAGTAAAAGTGCATATAGCGAAGCTAAGAGTGAATTTTGCATTAAAATTGCATAAAATGGGACAATTAGTGTCAAGGACTGAGAATTGAAATGAGAATCTACATTGCAAATATGTCGGTGGAAAAAGTGTAGAAAAGTGCTAAAAAAGCGTCCGTGAAGACTTGGAACGTTGTTGTTCTTCGCCGTTTCTGCTGGTCTGGTCTGGGGCAGGAAAGTCTAATGACTGGGCGTCTGCGTGATCCGATTCTGTGGAAGGAACAGGTGCAGTAGTGCACTTTCTGATCATCAGACTTCGGACCCCTTCTTCATATTATACATTTTGCCTACTTCATGGGCAATATCGGTATACATCAAGTACATATGTTGAGCTCCAACGTGCTGAACAAGAAGAAGAGAAGAACTCCACCAAAACGCATAACCAAACTTATGTACCGAAAGGTTCCGAACATACACATTTCTCTCTCTCTCTCTGAGCTTTAAAACTGATAATATATATATTTATTCCTTCCATTCCAGAGACTGCCAGAGAGCTCCAATCTCCAAACGAGAACTCCATCATCAACATCAACAGCGATACCCAAAACAAGACCCAAAGACCTATAGAGCTTTAAAGCATCAAGACTTTGAAGACCCAAACCCAAAGTATATCGGACCCAGCAGCAGTCGAGTACCGACGAGCGAGCGCTTATTATTACACATTTTATATACAGGGGACTCTTTTTATTCCCTTGATCCTCAGATCAGAGCCAGAGAGCTATAAGCTTCAGCTATATACAACAGTTGAGTTACAGGAGCCTCAAGAACTCAAGACACACTCGAACAAGATTCGTCGTTCGTATGTTCGGAAAAGGCATACAACAGTTACCTAGTAACATAACGAATTTGAGATTTTGAGGAGCAGAGAAGTGGCGAAGAACCCAGCAGGGAGACGATCGAGCATCGAGAAGTATTGAGATCTTCATTCTCACATAGAGAGGCTACGGAGTTACAACAGAGGATCACAAATTCACTGTGATCAGCAAATCAGCATCAAATTATCCAACCGAATTCAATATCATCAGTCATCCCTTCTTCTATAATTTATTATCATCGGACTCTCCGAGTTTTAAAACATATTTATTCAGTTTCAGCAGATTTTTTGGTAAGGAATTTACGCTGTTTTAATTTTTATCTACACTCTTGTAACAGCATTATTGTTGATGTTATTGTTGTTGTTGTGGCCAATTATTTTTATTTTTGGTTTGGTACCAAATTATTTTTGTCATTACTTAATTTCAGTATTTTTGTTGATAAATAATAATGTTGTTGATTGACAATAGTTTTGTTTATAAACAATAACTTTGTTGATTAGCAAAATTATTTCGTGATAATTATTTTGCAATTTGTTAGAACTCCATCCATCATGTTTTGTATTTTTGTGTATGTATGTTCAGTACCTTTTCCAGGTTAAAGGCGCATTTGGACAATATTCCTGATATTCTTTCTTTCTTGATCAATTTGATCATCTCACACGCTTGCGTTTTATTAACTTTAGCTTATCATCATTGCTTTCGCTTCACCCTGATCGTGTTGTTTACTCCTTTTCCTTGATTTCCTTCCTTCATTTCATTCCCTCCGCTCCGTGTAAATTTTACGTCCATAATTCTTTTTTATTGCGTTGCATAATATGGGCGGAAATATCTTGGATCCACGAACACGGACATTTGCTGATATTTTCCTGCTGTAGTAGATTGCTAATATTGCTCTTGTACAATTGTATTTTTTGTACTTACAAGTGGAATTCTTGGTGTAATTATAGTTTTGTTATTATTTCAAAATATCAAAGCCGTTCATACTCCCCGGATTTCAGATTTGTAATTTACCCCCTGAAGGTGTGGTGCTCTATATAGGAAATTGAGCTAAATAATAGATTAAGTTTGCGAGCAAATGTTTAATTAAATTTCTTGTTTATTTAATTACTATTATTATTATTTATTATTGCTGTTATTATTATTATTATTGTTATTATCAATTATCTTGATTAATATTACCTTGACGGTCGAGTACTCTTATGTAAGATTGCGATATCGCAGATCCATAGGAATTTTTACACAACATTTTGGTAGCGCTTATTTAGGGCATAATTTGGTTAATAATAATTACTACTATTCCTTATGATGATAATTATTTTTCGTATTAATTAATTCATTGTTTCTGTTGTGATCTTTCAGTTGTGTCAGTTCGATCAAAGCCAAGATGACTATTGTCACTAAACCGCTGTCCGGCGAGAAAAAGCCACAGGATCAGATGGCTGAGCCCTTGGTGGGTCCTGAGGGGGTAAATATATTTTTGGAGTATTTTTATTTTTAGATAAATATTTATTTTGCATTAGCTGTCGAATGAATTTATGTGTATGTTGATGTATTTATGAGTTTTGTTGGGTGTTTTCTGATTTTTTGTTCGTTCAAAATGTTAACAGTTTTTAAGATTATTTTATTTATTTATTTTTAATTTCGAATTTCGTACGTTACCTATTTTAACGCTTTAAAGGATATGTAGATTGTTTTTGCCCTATGTTTTGTACACTTTATAGCGTATTTTGTTGTTTGTTGGAAATTAATAAGTTTTGTCAAATATAGATATTTTGTTCATATAGTGTGGTATTTTCAATCTAAGTTCTACTTCTGTTTAATTTTATTCTTTCACGTAAAAAATATTTGACCCGTTCTATTAGCTAAGCTTGCAACTTCTTTGGAAGCGGTCTGTTGTGTGATTTTATGTAGTAAGCTCCGTTGGGTGATGTGGATGTAGTATTCTGTGTTTTTGTTGGACGAGCTAGTTGAACGAAGATCGTAGATTATATTGTTTTGGTTTGACGTCACATTGACATGTTTACAATTCACGTCTCACCTCACAAAGTTCTGCTTCGGAGATCCTTGTCTAAAATTGAGTTTGATGGTGATTGATACCGGTTCATTTCCACTTGTTTCTGATGCGAGGGCATTTGTGGAGGTATTTCGGGAAATAAAATCGAAGGTAGTTAATTATGGATGCCCAAACTTCTTCATCGGTGTGGGCTATGAATTATCAGAACTACTCACGATCAGGTACAGCGACTTTTATTGTGGACTTTGGCGTGGAGAGTGACTAGTGTCAGTGGAAATTTCTTGTATGTACATCTTATTCAGAGAAGGATCAGTAATAATGCTATTTTTATTTAACAGGAATTATTGATGACATGACTAAAGAAGTGTAGTTCAGATAACTCAGACAGTTGAAGGGATCCTTGGATGTATTTTTTAGTTAGTTGGAGGAATGCGCATTAACTGACATGTTCATCTCAAGTTTAGTAGATCTGCCATACTGATATTGTAATGTGATGCATGTCTCGTTTTACTACCGCGTAGTAGCTCAGATTTTTACTATTAAGTAAGGAATCGTAGAAAGCATATACTTATACTTATTTATTATTTGCGGGTCATGAGTCATGTCATAATCTGATCTATCTGTAATTCTGAAACTATACATACATACCATACTGTAAGTCGATAATATGTTTTAAAAATTTCCTCCACGTTGCTAATAGTATAGTGAACTTCAATATCTTGTTATCTTATATGTTTTTCAGAAAACCTACAAGATCCTTTTGCTAATCCATAGTTCTGTAGAAGGTTTGAGGTACTTGTATCGTATCAAGAAGCATAATTGTGCTAATTAGATTATCCCCAGAAACAGCAGATAGTGCAGTTGAACGTTTTCTAAACCAAGTCCTGTTTTTCCCATTTTACCATTTCTATTTGTCCTAATGTTGCTGGTTTTTTGTTTCTGAGGTAGCATTGTATTTGTACCTAAATTATGTGGACAGAGGATTAGCTTTCCTTCCAGTTATTTCGAAGATGGACGAACTGAAGTATCAAACCAAGTATGTATCAAACCATACAAAGGGGCATTGACTTATTGTTGGTAGTCCTATCAGTGTGGTTTGTACACTGCTGTTTGTATAATCGGATAGTTGCGAATAATATTCTTCCGCATGTATATCGCTAACACGTTCGAGAGAGAAGAATACACAAAAGTGAGGTTGTCAGTGGATTAGTTTACATGCTATCTATATGTAGATTTACAAAGGATTCGGAATTGAAATGCATTTTTGAATGTCTGTGGCTCCGAAGGGATGCAGAGTGAAGTGGTGGATGAAGAGTATCGTATAGCTCCTCTGGGGAGGATCGCATTCGTAGTGTAATAAAACTACTATGGCTTAGAAAATATAATACATTTTCGCAAAGGAAGTGTGTGTTTATTTGCAGGATCGTGTTGCATGCCTCTTGCAAACAATAGGCATGATATGATTACATTGCATGAAATTTATCAGGAGATGAGATCAGTAGAGCAACTCAAGTATTGTTGTCTGAGGTTCTGATGGATGTGTACTGCTCCGTCCATTGTATCTTGTTGTACGTTGTTTGTAGCAAATAGTCGGTCGGGTGTATCAAGTTGTTCATCTGTTCCCTGTTCAATCATGTTGGTTCTTCGTCAAGTCTTGTTGACCGTCCGTTGTATCAGTTCAATTCCCTCTCCGAAAACTATGATCGATGTTCTACGAATTTGGGGCATATGTTTTCCATTTATGATGCATGTTCCGGAAAATACAGAATGTTGCGAATGATTGATGCTCGGAGTAATAGTTTAATATTTTGACTTCCTTAAGTTTAAAAATTGATTCTTTAATCTAATATTCTAATTGAATCTAATCTCTATATGTTTTTTTCGTTTTCTTAGAGAGCTGACGTTGAAAAAGGCAAGGATGCAGGCAAAATGGATGGTGGGCTTAATGAGCGCTACCATTACATCCTACGAACAAGAGTCGCTCGAGTGTCATCCGCTACGACGCTTTGTCTGCTCATAACTGCACTCCTTGTGATGACCGTTGGGCTTTTCGGTGGTCTCTACATCTACAGTCAGATGGCTCGTCCCCGGGTAAGTAATTTTGTAATGAAAATGAACTTTTGGCGTGAAATTCAGATATCATTGATGTAATCAATCCTTTGGTAAAATACGTAATCACGAACCTGCATCGAATCTGAAAGTAGAATCATTTTATTACGGGATGGGATCGGTTAAATTACCTATAGTGTTGTATTGAATCACTAGCAGTGTAGTGAAGTAATAACTATATTAATATGGAATATTTTACTTTCCAGTACCAGAAGTACCAAACTTTCTGCAACGTACCGTATTGGGATACTCGTGTTGGTTCAAATACCAACAGTGACGGGTCACCTGTATTCACCATTCCCCTAAAAAATGAGAAGAATCAGTTGAAGGTCAATCAATTTAATCTTTTTATTCTGGACTATCTTTGTCATCTTTATGACGCTGTGAAATTGTTCTTTGTTTATCTTGATATGCTTTTGTTATGTATTGGTATATTTAGTATGTTGTTATGAAAATAAAAGTAAAATGTGATTTAGTGTCATGAATGTAACAGTTAATATGTTGGACCCTCTAGACTATCGACGATGATGGCGTAAATTATTTGCTTGGTGCCGACGGCCCCGTGGCTAAATATTTCCGCGAGGAAATTGAGCTTGATTTGGAGGATGAGAAGTATTCCAAAGTAGAAGTACCAGATTTCAAGAATGGAAGAATGGGTCGCTTCATCCATGAGTTTGACTCGGTAACTTATTTACATCTTTTTCAAATTAGCTAATGGTTTTCATCAACTAAACTTATTTGGAGAAAACTCAATTATTAGAAACAGTACTCCTTTACTCATTTACCTCCATATTGCATATAGCCGTTATGTAATCTGGAGAAGTACGAAATAAGTACATAACAATTTATGTTCTAACCTAATTAGTTTTCCGTTCAAGCTATATATCTCAAGTGTAAAATCAATTCGTTGATATATGTATTATTGATCATTAAATTCAGAACAAGACGGCTATTGTTGATCAAACTGCAAAGAGATGCTTTATCATGCCGCTGGATCGTGAGCGTGTCCTGCCTCCGAAATCCATGTTTGACATGATCCAAAAGATGTGGGAAGGTACGTTATTGAAATCGATTTTGCTATCTTTAGATTTGTTGTATGCTTATTGCTTTTAGTTAGCTAGGAAGACTAAAGCTACGGTGCAAGATTGTGGGATAGAGCACGAAGGGTGGTATGTGTTTTCTTCAACCTCATTAAACAAAAGAGCGCCTTCCACTCCTGGATCCGAATATTTTCCTTGATCTAAACCTTATCCCGAGCATGACTCAGATGTTAATAATTAACGAAACCCGGTTATTTCTATTATAATAGAAGCGCAGAAGCCGTCGGGTGAACCTGAACTTTTCACTCAGTAATATACATACGTAATATCGCTTTATTAAACTCAAACACCACAGATCTCATTTTGCAAAACAATTTGTGCATATACAGCTTGTTTGCAGATATTTTCTCTAATATAATAAAGTCACGTAAGCAAATGTGTATTGAGAATTCAGATAGATTTACATTCTGTGGTGTTATCTAAATTATAGGATACTACTCCGTTAATACTGGACGAGTTCGTGAGACAATGCGAGTTGTGTTTCCTCCTCTGGATGATCTGTCGGATTTGGGAAATTACATTCAGCAGGAATGCCAGGATAAAACTACGTACAGCCTTGAGAAATCGACAAACAGAAGTGAGTGCATTCTTAAGCGTTCAACTTAATTGATGATATTTATGCTGGAATTTAAACAGCTACATTATTATTCATCAGTCACTGTAGTAATTTAGTAATTGCCAATTACTTAGACAGCTATATCACTAAAGATTTCGTATAAATAAACCATCAGAACCTAATTTAATCTGTTAATTTATTATGTTATTTAGGTACTCCGATGGTTATTTAGGTAATTGTTTATGTAGATAACCCGAAATAGACATCTCAACTTGAATATCCAAAGCGTTATCTATTTCACGGACTTAATCAGTTAGGTCTCAATTCATGAATAATCTAAGTACAGTAAATGAATGAATCTATCTAAAGTACAGAATGTAGATAAGCTATCTGTTTGATTGTTCCCTTGTTGCTATGTTTACATCATGATAATTCCTATTTACATCATACTTCCTACCTCAACCTTCAAATGACCTCGAAGCTTTCGATTGGCACATTATAGAATCTATTGTCAACAAGAGCAAATCTAAGGAAATTTCCATTCCACCATGTGGTTTGCAGTCTGGGACAATTAATGAAAATTGTTGTTAATGTAATATCGATTTTATTTATGAATATAAATTTGGTTAGTACACGCCGAAGAATACATTTAGTGGCAGCAGGTGTTTCCCGTGCTGACAGGTTTCATAACAGAGGAAATATCTGTAGATGCTAATTTGAATGACGAATGAATGAATTTTAATTAATTTTGGTTGACTTGCCATTAATTGAAGCTCCACGGGAATTACCGTTAATTGAACATTCCCTTTAATTGGCACTTAATTGAACTGTACTGGAATTGTCATTGATACGAACCTAACAAATTGTCATTGATATAACCTGAAAGAATTGTCATTGATATGGCCTGAAAGAATTGTCGTTGAGATCCTTCATTGTCATTGATGTGAACCTTTTATACTACAGAGTTGTCATTGGTGTGAACTTATACTAATGTGAAGTAGCTTGAATTGTGACTAATTTGAACTTGTCATTGTCAATTGCAGTCATTAAGCGAAGCGTCTCCGGCGCATCCCCGTTGCCATTTATTGAGTTCGCCGGAAAGGAAACCTTGGTGTACGACATTGTGAACCTGGACCAATTGGACAAGGTTGAGAAGCACTAGATAGCATTAAGTCATTAGTCATGCTTAATGATTCGTGGTACTATATACTATATAAATATAAGCATTATGCTATCATACTATTTATTTCTGTTAGTTAAGCAGTGTTAAGAATGCTTTTTAATTTTTTTTTCAATCATTGTGGAATCCACTGTCAGGATTTAACCGATGTAAACAGTTGGATTCCATTATTAGTTTTCATTGTCCATCGACGGACTTAAAAAATCAAAGGTACGCAATTATGGTCACAGCGTAAAAGTTTTAGCAACAGCCAAGGGTTTGTTACATTCCGGATGAGAAAGGCGTTTCGAACAAGAATTTGGTGTACAATTTTGAAAACTAGTAATCTTGTATATGTAAAGCAAAGAAAATAGTATTTTAAAGTTAACTAACTGTCTTTACGTAGTTTAGCACACACAAAATGAACACACTACTTGTACGTTACTCAAGTTGCTAACTCAAGATGAAATGTCTTGTTGTATTACTCGATGTCTTAAAAATTCCTACTTAGCAGAGGGGCTACCCCGTTTTGTCACCTATGTATGTATTAGTTGTTAAGTCATTTTTACAATCACGTTTTGTTTTTGATCTACTTTTTGTGATTTATGTTTGTATTCTTTTTGTTGTTTTTTGTTAGAGATTGTTCTTTTATTCCATTTCTGAATGGGATGTTGTACACTGATTACACAAAGTGTGTATTTAAGCATGTTGCAGTGTATTTATGTTTTAAAGTTTCACTCACAACCAAATCTATATACTTAAAATATGTGTATTTATTTTCAATTTTATGTTCTAGCCATGGCAAGAGGCGTTTGTAAGTGTTATATACACGTGTATAAAATACGGTTTGTAGAAAGAGTGTAATAATTTCGATTTAATATTTTATTTTGTTTGTATCCTCCTGATGACACCAATATGGTAAGTGTTTATACAAACCAAGTACAAGGTTTGCACCCAAGAACTGGAAAATTTACTGTAAACCTTCATAAAGTAAAAGGATGGTTAGTAATAATGTTAAGTTTGTTTACAATACATACTGGAAACATTATTCGCTGGAGAATTAAGGGAGGGAGATGGTGAACAAGCTGGAATATATTCTTGTTTCAAGTATGATTTTTGAATTTAAAGCTTGTGGGGTTTGATGACTGAATGTCAACCACCTATATGCATTTTGAACTGTATAGTTTAAAATAAAAAGGAAATATTTTACCTTAACGGGCATTTCGTTTCGGTGGATTTTCTTGTATTTATATTCCTATATCCGATACTGTTTGTACTCTTAGATTGTCTTCTGTTTATTGTGATTGTTTCGGAGTAATTCGCATTATGTCAATAAAATGTACAAAAATCCAAACTTATTGTCGTTATCTCCAGTTTTCTTATATCATTTCCTATGAATCTCTCGACTGGCTAAAAGATTGGACGGTTTTTTAAGAAATCGATAATAAATTCCATGTTGATTTTGTAAATGCCCATTAAATGCACAGCCAAATTAGAAAATAGTGAATACACACGGGTTTTAACATTTCAGGATACTTTATTTTATTGAAAAAATATTATTAATATTAATAAGAATGCCGTAAATGTGGTTGTCATATTCCAAATGACGTCAATTGTGGTTGTAATAACACCGGGAATCCACTCGTTTTACAACATTGATATTCTACACGTATAAGTTGTTCTCATGCAGAATTTACATTAACAATGAAACTTAAAATTTAAACATCAAACTTACCTAACTATTACTTATTGTAAGATATAATAATACGTAATCTTTTATGAGTAGCACACATATCATCATTTATAGTTAACGCTTGGCCTTTCATTCAACGTCTGCATGTCTCTTTATTGTGTTTTTTATTTTTTACACACACTGGAATACAATTCAGGCACATAAAGAATCAGGCACTTGTCGTATATATTTATACACTACTTGGGTATTTACAGACTGAATATAATTTTTAATTGTATGACATTATTTTTACATATCGTAACATTTAAGTTATATTATTTCCTTAACCTTTTTTTGATGCCAACTATACACATAGAAACGTACCAAACTGGAAATGGAAACGCTTTATATAACAATATGTATCTCAATATTACAAAATGCCCAGGATCTCAAGTATACAAACATGTTTGACGTTGATGATGGTATTACGTAAGCCGCCGGGAGGAAAGCCAGAAGGGTTTTTCACCGTCAGCACATATTCTGTCACTTTATTTATACTTTTTGAAGCTTGTATATGATTCTCCTAGAAGAAATACGCATCTTACGAAATATACATGAGTCGTTTACAATTTATAAATATACATATGTAAATTTTTGCATTTTCGAAATATACGTTAAGTCAATTTGACATTTCCGAAATATACACAAGTGATTTACATTGTGGAAATATATTCCAGAAATATATAATGTACAAGATACTTTTTAATGTTCGAATTTCAAATTTTATACTTTCAAATCATCCATAACTGGCGAGTAGCTACTATAATTTTTCTTCAAGGATGGTTTGAGCGTTTGCGAGGAGATTTGGGAGAAGCCGGCGTAAGAACCACTTTCACCAGAAGTACCAGCAGTGGAGCCTACGTTAGTCTCCGGACTAAATTTGACCGTGGGCGTGGTCCGCTTGGGCGGCCTGGGACAAGTCTGAGATCCACTCTCATACTTTTGTATCCCCGAACTACCGCCGTTATTACTTGACCCGACAGTTTGGACTTGCCCACTCCCTGACGGCGGCAGCTGCTCCTTCATCGTAAGACTGGACCTTCGTCCGAAATTCTTATTGATATTTGTCATACGAGAGTAATCCGGTGATCCGTCATTCCTAAGACTGTCAAAACTTATATTCATCATGGCAGCAGCGATAATAGCATCTGGCATTGTCATCTCATAATTGCTCTTGAGATTCAACGATGATGGGTTACTCCGCTGTTGCTTGTTATCCATCCGCTTAAGCGTCGACACTCGATGACCGTGGATATTACTCCCATACACGTCTCCACACTCCGAACTTCCTGAGGACGGATGGACGGCTGGTAATTCTCCACAGATATTTGGCATGGGGTGTTGAGAACCTGTTAATTGGACAATTTGGCCATTTTCTTTACGATGGATTTGATGATGCGGTCCACCGTGAGAGGAGGAACCGACATGAGATTGAGGAGAGTCTCTACCTTCGTTGCCCTCGCTCGAGTTCCGGCGCTTATCACGCTGGTAGTAGAATGCCGCAAATATTAAGATGTTCAGAATGAGCAGCGAACAGCCAATCGCAATGGTGACGCTCAGGGCTGTCGAGTACAGCTGGAACCCATCCGCATCAGGGGTTCCTTGTCCATGACCGTGGGCCACTGAGCCTGACACAGTCTCCTCCGCGGCATGAGTCAAGTTGGCTAAAAAGAACATCAAACATACAACGTTCACAATTCATCCCGGAACACAACACACATGATATGATGCACACCAACTCCTCAACGCCATAAACTTCACATAGCAGTGATCCAACTATACCCAACCATACCATTCCATACCCTCCATCCTCCAGGCTATTCCAAAAACAAACAAGCAAGCTTGTACAAGGTACTGCTCACGCTTCCTCTTTACACACTAACTTTAGGGACATAATAACATGACAGAGCAGCAGATTTCCCCTACAGCAATCTCACGCTTTACAGACATCTCAGGCAAGGAACACTTTTTAAATCCTGGAAGACATGATCATGATAAACAGCTTAGTACCGCAGAGGTTCTGCAATATTACTCACATCCTATCCCTCCACTCCTAAACTTACATTATATAAGCCAGGGTAGTCAATATACACGACAAGTTACTTTATGAACTTGGATCTTGTTACCCTCTCTACAACAGCATTTCTCTCGTCTCCGGCTCATATCATCCTAACGAAATACTTTCCAAACACACATGAAAAACTAGAGAAAGCCTACCAACTATGTACACAAACATAAATGAAATACTTCCCAACCAGGAAAAGCTAGAAAACACATACGAACGACATGGGAGTACACGAATCACGTGAAAATATATATAGAACTACGTGAAACTATGTACAAACTACCTGAAAATATATAGAACCTACGTGAAATACTTAGAAACTCACATGAAACCCTTAAAAACATAAATGAACTATGCGGAAACATATAAAATGCTAAAAAAGCATGTATACAGGAACAAGTAAAAAGACATATGAGAGATACTTGATAACATGTATAGAGATAGATATAGTAAAATAGTAGTCAACACAGACGAGATACTAGAAAACGCATGAAAAACTTATTCGAAAATTTATGGACACGCTAGTAGCACCGAAATGTGACTAATTATGATTTTGGAGAAAAAAATGCATCATTGCAGCAGCTGCTGTGGCAAGTGGCAGCAATAAACTTCCCTTCCCTCTCCTACCTCATCATTCTTTAATAGTCATACAACCATTTTCACAGCATTTACGCCGCTCTTAAAGTACCATCCAAAAGGCAGACATAATCATTTTATATTTTCATAAATACAACTTCAAACTAACTACAAACTCACGAGGAATAATGGGACTCTCGCCAAAGTGAGTAGTGCGAGTTAAAGTTAACTATTTATAAAGATACTGCTACAAAAATACCCAGAAAATGGCGGATTCACATTTCGCAATGGTCTGGATTCAATTATTATTAGCCTCCAAGCTCTCCCCTGAACTCTTTATGTCCACATAATAATATCGTAAGATTTAAATGATATATATATGTCTAAATTTTTTAAATAATATAACAAACAATCAAACCACAGAATGAACGTCTAGGCCATCAACAACTTTCTCCTAAAGATTACAATGAAGCAAATGCCTTGAGTTCTTATGAATAAGAAAATTAGTAGGGAAAAAGGAAATACCATCTATTATATGCAATTTTGTTTAACATACATAGTACTATGTTCTTCCTAAGAATATCTAAATTCTAAATTTCAAAGCTGAGTGGTGAGTACCGAGTACCTGTGGCGTGACGGTTAATAAATGCACCATCAACACTTTCCCCAAAATCCGCCAGTAATAATTTCCACTAAATATCATTGATGAGGGGTGAGAAAGCAGGAAGTTAATATTTTAATAGCCTTTCCTATACGAATTTTAATGCTACCAAGGAGTAATTTGGCTATAATAACAACTATTAGATGGGCTAATTCATAAGGAGGAAAGCTTCTATAGAGCTATAAGCTACGGAAGCTTTCCTTAGCTCTAAGAATGCAGCACTAATTTCATTCTTCATTTTTATTATTTTTTGAGTATTTTTCCCTATTCCCCGTATCTATTCCACAGTAATTCTCGCCTGGCATGAATTTCTGAATTGATGTATTTTATTAGTGCCATAATTAAAAGACACTTTGTAGCGTGAATAATTTCCCAGAGTTTGATGTTCTTGAACTGCTGCTGGACATTAAAATGATTAATATTACCATACTGTGTCATTATATTACTGTAATTTGGAAATTGGAAGCTTCCGATGGTTCAAAAAAATGATTCATTTGGTTGGGGGTGAGCAATTCGATATTATTATTGGATAATTATTATTTTTGAAGATGGTTTTGCTTATGGCAATAATTTTGTTGGGGAATGATGATATAAGAAATTATAAAGGTTGGGGATTTTGATTATCAGAATAATTTGTTGAAGGTTTTGGTAATCACAATAATTTGTTGAAGATTTTGGTGATCACAATAATTTGTTGAAGGTTTTGGTGATCACAATAATTTGTTGAAGATTTTGGTGATCAGAATAAATTGTTGATGATTTTGGTGATCACAATAATAATTGAGAATAAAGATTGCGATGAGCACAATATTTTGTAGTAAATCCTGGTAAAAATAATAATTTGAAGGGATTTTGGTGAAAATTAAAATTTGTCGGATAATATTAGTATCAGGGATTATTATTGCTGAAGTTAATAAGAGCGGTATACCAGAATGAGGAAGTTGAAGGAATTTTACCAACTGTTGAGCATTAAAGTGAAAATGTGGGTTAAGATTACCAAGGCTGGGGTTATGTTTCCAGAAGGGATCGACTAGTCGGATGGTAGGCGGAGTGGAGGTCGAGGTATTTTGAGCAGATGAGTCCAGGGAGGAAAGGACGGCTTGACCTGTATCAGAGCTGCCGAAGCCGGGCGGGTTACTGAGCGCATGATGATTTCCCGTAGCACCATAGCCATTTTTCATGAGGTCGGGAACAAGATGGAGCCAGAAGGACAGTTTATGGGCCCGGTAGTGAGTTCTCACTCGGGGCTTCATGTCTGCAATCAATCACCATCAATAAAATAGGCTAGAACCATTTTACACAAAACCTCTGTGGAGAACCCGGGAGTGCAAGCCAGTATTATCTAGCCATTATGCCATTTCTTTTTCCTGTATAGAAACCATCTCATATATAAAATACTTTGCTGTACTAAACGAGAGAGAGAGAGAGAAGAGATGAGAGTTCTATTCGGAAAAGAATAATTGTAATGGTATACCAGATATAAAGCTCTGCATTTATCTATATCAAGGGCTCCATCCCTATAAAGCGACGAATACTTTTTCGAGATGTACATATATATAGACGTAGTAAAAAAAAGTATACGCTTCAAGTGAATTACAAACGATTTTCTGTACCAATTGCCAAGTATTTCTTGTATAGGGGATCGTAAGGAGGCCACTCAACCATTTTTGTCTTTGATTTGTCTCCAACTAATCTATTGCTGCTGCTCCCAGTTCCAGAACCACCGCCACCGTCTGCATCCGCAGAGCCTTCGTTAGGGTTCCTACAATTCCCACACACATACATACAAGACACTTGAGTTAGTTACAACCTCTCCAGCTGTACCATTCCAACTTCCATATCACATCATCCACAGATGAATCATTTAACAGGAATAATAATCGCATACAAGAGCAACTCTCTTTCTATAGTACAAACCCACGAAGGAATCTTATATTTTCTGTCCCTATTTTTTTCTTACTTTCATCCCATACAGCTACTCCCCAAAAGAGCAATTTTACTTGTACGCTATCAAATTCTACGTAATCCTTGATTGCATGCTCATAACAAAGCCATTTTGTACAATACCACATGCATAACCACTTGAATTTCGTTACAATACGCGTCTGGATATTAATGCACCCACAATGTATAAATTCACTTCCATTTTCAGATAAAAGTTGGGCAATGCAAATGCTTGCACAATTATGACAAATTGACTATCCAAGCGTTGAACAAATGGACAAAATCAATCATTAAAAAATATAAATGCGTCAACAAAGACAAAATCTCCACAAATACATTACACAAATGCGACTATTGAGATACAAATTTTGCAAAAAGCACACATAAATACTAGAAATATTCCAATTATTAAAATGAGGAACGCATAAATACGTCAGAGAGGACATGAGGATTCGAAAAAATACTACATATACTAGAAACCGAGAAAGAACAGATGACCTGACAGAGTACGCAGTCGACAAAGTTTAAGGAAATAAGGAGTAAAAACATAATAATCAAAAATTGGGACCCCACAAATCAATAGGGAAAAAGTGTGTGTGTGTAAAAAAAGGAGAAAACCCAGGGCTTTATAGAATCCGGAAAAAGTTTTAGCAAAAAAAAAAGCAAAGCAACTTATGAAGAGTTCTGCCCAGAGGAGAGGGAAAAACACGGAAAACAATTAAGTCCAACTGAGTGAACCAAAGTTGCCGAAAATGGTTCAGCTCATGCTGAGAATTTATGCAGTTTCCCTTGCGCTGCAATCCAAGATAATCCAATAAATTCATATCTGCAGTAGCATGTGTCCACAAAATCCCCATGAGAGAAACAAAATATGGCGGACAAAATACCTATAAAATAGGTAGTAGTAGTACACACACACAAGGGGGGGAACACTGACTACCGCGAGGACCAGGAGTCAACACAAAGTTCTAAAGGGCTCATTTCTACGGAAGACTCGAGGAATGTGCCTTGTAAATGTGAACTTTCCTCATCGTGTCTTTCCATTCCTACAAGTCCTACCATAAGTCTTGGGATAGGGACGGAGGAGCATCTCTATATAAATATTTGAGCATCTGTATATAAATATTAGAGCATTTGTACTTATATAAATATTATATATAAAATATTAGAGAAAAAGATCATAACCAAAACAATAGCCAAAGTACGGCGTATGACTACTAAACTAATAATACATGTTCAGA
Organism: Lipothrix lubbocki; assembly: GCA_034696945.1. Lineage (NCBI taxonomy): Eukaryota > Metazoa > Arthropoda > Collembola > Symphypleona > Sminthuridae > Lipothrix > Lipothrix lubbocki. The sequence goes on from JAQGAK010000636.1 coordinate 32,709, forward strand.
AATATTGCACAAATATTGTAGTTATACACCAAGCACGACTACCATGAGTTCTGCTATCTCTATACTTATAAGTTGGGCTCTATATATAAAGTTGGAGCATGTATTCTCAATCCTGCAATCCTGCTGGTGAAAACCAGGAAGTTACACATAAAGCCCGAGTGTCCCTCGTTATAAACTCTTGCTACAAATAAAAGCTGAAGGGACTGAAGCCAAGTAGATAATAATATTAGTAGTGCAGGGAAGTTATCGTTAGTCTCCGAAATCTCTTCACATTTGAAGAGGAACAACAGATGTAATTGCAAGACTCCAGGACGGAAGTTGGCGTAAAAAGGTGCAGATGTATACACACACAGAGTATATAGAATCTGTTTATATGTGGGACGCAATAACTAGGGGAATAAAATATGTGTAATAATATGACACACAAATAGAACAAAATAATAAACTCATAGAACAAATCCACAATCCACATAGCTATAGAGCTTCGTACTATTTCGAAAACTGTGACGCATACTAAAAATTATTACAGATACGGAATATAAGTAATGTATACGGAAAATATAATGTGCTAATAAAAACTAACACCAATATACGCTAAAAATTACAAGAGATACCGACATCGAAACTAGTAAAACAGATGCCGTCATCAGAAATATAGTACAACCGATAGCGACATCAGAACTATAACACAATCCACCCAACCTCTATGAAATATAGAGAAAGTTTGTTATACACTAGAAAAATAGTACGGAAAAAATAATAAAATATCTCAAATGCTAGATCAAAACCCCGAACTCATTCCAAATACTATGTCAGAGGCTTTAAAACATACTAAATTCTATATCGAAATCACACATTCTAAGAAATACTTAGTAAATTCTATATGGAGAGCACATACTCTCAGCACTAATATAGTAAATTCTACATCGAAAGCACATACTCTAACACATGTATAGTAAATTTTGTATCGAAATCTCAAACACATACTCTCCGAAGTAACTATAACTACAGAAACATTAAATACGATATGAAAAACTATAGGGAACTATGATGAAAAAGAGTAAAATGAGTGCAGAGCTCCAGTAAAATATTCTTTACCCGGTGCGTATGAAATTCGCCCATAGAAGCATTACTGTCTGCGACAGTTGGACTTCATTACGCGTGAAATTCCCACTGAAAAATCCTAACTTAGGGGTTCCATCGTCGTTGTCGGATCGGAGTCCAGACTCCGACTCTCCGAGGATGCTACTGCCGCTACCACCACCGCTGTTGCTTCCTGAAGTCGATGGCGTTGAGTGAAAATATAGAGGGACGCCGAAAACGTATATCACATCTTCGCCATGAACACAGCCCAAGCGCTATACATAAAAAATGACCAAAAAAACAAGAATTCAGTCAAAGAGCCACAAAGTAACTTTAAATTCTCATGATTCTTACTGTTATGATCCCATCCTGACTATTAGGACCTTCATTATATTTATCTGAAACGTGACACACTCCTACAGTCCCAACGCCTTTCTTGTATATTATTAGATTCCGTAATACTATACTTTACTGCTATATTTACTTCTGGCGATACTTTAATACTGATGTATTTGTCATTGGATTCCCCAAGACTTCGGAGTTCGGACCCAGATTTATACTTATAATATACTTCCAGATACTCAAGTCGTTCTACTCCACATAATTTCACAAGATATTTAATACTTATACTGAAAAAATATTTATAATACCGACGTTGCAATAGTCGGGTCGGGACTTTCACACACCCAAACCGGACTTCCAGATACTCAAACCGGCCTTTCAAATACACTAGTCGGGTTTCCACATACTCAAATCAGCCTTTCGGATACCCAGGCCGGGCTTCCAGATACTCAAACCGGGCTCCTAAATACTCAAACCGGTCTTCCAAGTACTCAAACCAGGCTCCCAAATACTCAAACCGGTCTTCCAAATACTCAACCCGGTCTTCCAAATACTCAACCCGGCCTTTCATATACTCCACCCGGTCTTCCAGATACTCTTGGAGAACTTACCGGACCGAGGACCAACAAGTTGAAAATATACCCAATACACATCTTTATGTATAACAAGTACAATTTACTTGTACTTATTTAGCTGATAGACGTCAACTGGACTGGAAATATTTCATATCTCTAGTCCATCCATCAGACTCCGAGGTACTTTCGCAGATCGTTATGGCGGCTTGGTATTTTATCAACGCTGCCCACTCTTTCCTTTCGGCTTGGCCACCATGCGGCCTTGTACATTACAACATCGTCCTTAAAACCTTTTTAATCTTTAAATGCATAACAAATTCCTTCCCTTTGACACTTTTTCCCTAACATTTTCAGCACTTCCGCGTTTTAATTTCCTCCCCGTAATTATTGGATTTCACTCCGAAATTTCACGGAAATACCAGCGTAAAACCTAAGTGAAAGCATGAGAAAACCCCCAAAATCCGAACAGATTCAGTGCCAAAGATCCAAGGAATCCTCAGGAAAAAAACCGGAAAATCGCTTCCATAATACGTATAACTATTTAAGGCGTATGTATGTACATAACATAAATCCAAGCCTTTCAGTTTTCATACATGAAACATGATCCAAAGAAATCCGTGGGCTATTCCGTGAGGAGGAAACGATCATGTTTATAAAACGAACGTGTAATATAATGGCGTAAGTAAATGTGTAGAACGTAAAAGGCCATAAAGAAGCAAGATGGAGCTGCAGTTATGGTAGATAATTCTAAAATACGTCATGGTCGACTAATTTTCTTGAAAAGAAAGGGCTATATAGAAAAAAGTCAAAGTTTACGTAGATCGTGTATGATTTTCTCTTAATATTACTCTTTTCGACTTTATAAAATATATTTATGTCCTCAGTCCTCCTTTCTATATCGTCGGCGAAGGATCTTAAAGTACCAATTGCTATGTTGAAGGGATAGCAATTGGTACTTTAAGATCCTTCGCCAACGATATTATGAAGTATTTTTACGTACTTTTTGAAAATATATTTTCGTATTTTACACGTATTTTTGTATTTTCTTCCCCTATGCGTATTTGTGTTTCTACACAAATTTTGATATTTTATTTCTGGATTTTACACGAATTTTTATATTTCAAAAACATTTTTCGTACATAAACCTACATCTTTGAATATATTTTCACATATGCTTTCTATTCGAATTTTCTTAGCATTTACGTGGGTTTTTGTATATTGTCCCGTACACAAGATCTTTTATGTGTTTTTCATAGGTGACGTACACATTTTCCTATAAGTATTATGCAATTTTTCACATTATTCCCAGCTACCTTTGTAGAAGTTGAGTGCATAGAGAAAGGCTGGGAGCACATAAATGTGTGATATTCGGGGAATTTACCAGTGCAAAAGTGTTATCAAATGGAATTTTTGCTATGCCGGGGAGAAGACTTCCGATTTTGATATAGGAAGCCTCTCTCCCTTTTACGAAAAGTCCTACATACATAATTATGACCCTTGTGTGATGTGCTGCGTGACTTATAATTCGGCAAAAGGCAGAGGGAATTCTTCCCAACAAACGTGCACTTTGACTAAAAACTTGGCTCCTGCCGTAGATATACAAGTAGCTTTTCGGGAATAGAAAGGGAAGAAGAAAAAGGAGAAGGAGACGAAGGAGTAGAAAACACCGTTCTAAAAGGATTTATAAGAGAATGTAAATTGCTGGTCCTACTAACGCTTTATATACGCATATATCAAATATTCCAGAAAAGATATTATCCTTTATATCTTCCCTTCCAATAGGAATTGTAAATACAAAAATCCTCGCTCCTATATAAATCCTTACACATATAAACGGATTTTTTAAATAAGAATTCCGTACATTTGATTCTTTTATACACATTTATTCCTTTATATACACCAATTTCAAATATAAATTGTATTCTTTTAGGATATTTTCCTAATATAAAAATTCTATAAATTGCCGTCTTTATAGGAATCTAAATACGTAATAAAAATTCTAAAATTTTTATATAAATTTATTATAAAATTCTACGTTATATTCCTGTTTCATGTAAATATTACATTTCTGTACATAATCTAAGAATACGAGATATAATTTTTTTCCGAATATATGAGAATTCGAAAAATAAAATTTAGGATACATATACAAATCCTATAAATTATATAATGCTTTCTATAAAGTTGCAGCCCATCCATGAAGCAACAGTAATAGCATAGTAACACATCTCTCCGTCTTTCTCTCCGACAAAAAATCGGGAATAAAAAGCTTCTGAAAGGTATCTCGTAGTATGTACACATTTCAGGTTCTCTCTCTCTCTCTCTCTTTCTACTCATCTGCTGACTTTCATCTGCTTAGCACTTTTCTATCCCCAGCTCTCTTGCTCTCTGAATTTCAAAAGCAAGAACAAGTCCTTTTCCTTTACGTCTATCAAACTTGTTTGCGTATACTTATAGATAGGCGTGTGCCATTACAGTCTGTGGAATTATGTAAAGTGGCTGGAAGTACATATGTACTTATGCACTGTATACTTATATACATATGCAAAACTGTGCATGCATACCATATATAACTAAGTACAAGCATGTATTCAAGTACTTTTTTGAAATAGAAAAAAGAGCTTTTTATTCGAAACTTTCTTTATGCATGTTATACAGATCTCTATGTCTGTGTGTATCTGCAAAGATCCTCGCTTCTGCATCAATCTCGAACTTTCCCCGAGTTACTCTGACTGAGGATACTTGTCCTGTTGTATGTATAATTTTTGACTCCATTCAGTCAGTGCTTTAGTTGCAACTCGTGTATTTACAAGTACGTAATAAACGTCCTGCAAGAGATAGGACAACATTCAGGAACTGAGCCGGCTAATAAGATCTCCCTAATGATTTTTTCATCAAATTCCCTCTTATTCTTCCCTTTACTTTTTATACAGTTAAGTTATATTTTATGCAATCCTTGAAATTCACTCAAACTTTGACATTCACACATTTCATCCCGTGCACATCCAGTGTATAGAATCCCCTTTTAAAATCCAGTTCGGGCTCTCCGTCTGAATTACAATTCTCTTCAACCGGTTTTTACGCTCTTGAACCTTGTTTTTCATTCTGTTGAACTCATTTTTTTCATTCTGTTGAACTTATTTTTTTTATTCAGTTGAGACTTATTTTTTATTCTGTTGAACTTGTTTTTTTTATTCTGTGGAGCTTTCCTCCTACCCGCTTTCGGGGTTAAATCCACGATCAGAAGCCGGAACAACATGGTGTTTTGCATAATGTTTTTTGTAATATTAAGTTTTCAAAATTTCTGAGAATTTAATATAAAATTTCGATTACAAACTGAATTTAATGTTATAATGTAGATCGTTATAAATAGTTGTAGAGATCGATTAATCTCTACAACTACTGTTATATTCAAATTAGATTTTTAAAATGAGGTAAAATTCTAGAAACTGCTAAAAATATTTAAATAAGTATTTAAAAAAAATTAAAATCATTCCTCAAAAGTTCAAGAAATACAAATGTACAAAATTAATTAATTTGTATGTTTAATAAAATTTCTATTTATATGAAATTTGTGTATGTTAAAAAGACAGCCCAAAAAAGGTGACAAACCCCCACAGCTGGAGGAAACCCTGAAAAAGGTGTGACTTATCAAGGCCGAAGTAACATCACCGCAACTTCATCACCCTCTGGAATAGGTCATTCAATGAATATTTAAAATGGTTTAAGCAAATTCCAACGGACACGCTTTCCATTAAATACCCAAGGGCTGGAGGTCTTTATATTGTCAATATTTATTTTCCAAGGTGGCTCGTGTGGCGACGAGAGTTTTGGCTCGGTTTTTACGCTGCACCTACTATACAGAGCCCTAAACTATGTAGATATGTATATATGTAGTATAGGTTTATACATTAAATTTATAAATATAATGATTTAAAAAGTACGTACACATACTCACAAAACTAATAACGGGGTACAAAAACTGTTTCATGTCCTGAATCAATTACAGAGGATTACAGACTTCGAGAGTGTGCAATTCTGTGGTGTGTACTGCCAAGCTCGGAGTGGCTTATTGGAGGGGGGGCGGTGTGTAAAATAAAACTGTGGGAGTAAAAATATTCGAGGAAAATCGTGAGCTAAAGTATTGGGATGACATACTGTCCAAGAGTATTTTCCAACTAAAATATTATATACTAAAATGTATACTCAAACTGAAATTTCACATCAAAATACCCCAAACTCAAATATTACGCTAAAATACTCAAACTGAAATATTACGCCAAAATACTCAAACTAAAATATTACATCAAAATACCGAAACTAAAATATTACCAGTAAAATCAGACAGAAGTAAAATCCAAGGATAAAATACCCAAAGTCAAATCTGTATATAATAATGTCCATTTTCTGTATATAGTACGTACATGTACATACAACATACATGTGTAAAAGTTATACTCCCAAAAATCGTGCACACGCGGAAAATAATATGAAGCTATAGAATATTTAAGGGCTGTAATACACGAAAATTGTCCTTGGCAATAGAACGTTCCGCTACGTTGGCGAATAAGTGCCCTCCGGTCGGGAGTTATGAACTGTTGGGAGAGAGGAATGCGTTTATTTGGCGAGTCTGTCTGTATATTACATGAGCTCCAAGATTTATCGAGACTGAAGGGAAATCGGTGGAGCACAACGCGATGAGAGCCTCCATTATATACTAGACTAGACAAATATTAAAGATCAAAATCTGATAAGAGCAATAAGAGCATCGATTTCAATTATGAAACTCCCGAGAAAATTCTGACTCCTCTCTCTCTCTCTCTCTCTCACTTTCATTTCCCTATAATAAATATACATAATACAGTCATCATCACAATACGCAGAGAAACTCTCAACGGTATAGATACCAACACATCACACACATTGCACCAAAACTTATAATGCCAACCCACACAACCTGCGAGCAAGTAAATGACAAACTTTAGCAAGAATACGAAAATGAATTCAACTAATATGTACGGATCCCGGAATCTTGCCAAACCTAACAATTCCAGGCTTAGAGACATCTACGAAATTAAATTCTGTCTTTTAAACAACCCTTCCACGCTACACTATACAACTGTAAATAACCTTCCAAAACAAAATTCCAGTCTCAAATAATATTCTGAGTCACAATTCTAGTCCTCAATAACCTTCCGAAACATTTTTTTAAGTTCTGAACAACCGTCTGAATCACCAATCTAGTACCAAATAAACTTTCAAAACATATTTCTAGCTCTGAACAACCTTCTGAATCATAGTCTATAGCCTGCGAACACAAAATTCTAGTCCCAAATAGCCTGCGAATACAAAATTCTAGTCCCAAATAGCCTACGAACACAAAATTCTAGACTAAAATGATCTTCGAACACAAAAATCTAATCTTAAATAACCTTTGGAATCACAATTTCTGGTCCTAAATAACCTTCTGAAACAAAATTATAGTTCTGAACAATCTTTTGAATCACAATTCTAGTCCAAAATAGTCTTCCGAAACAAAAATCAAGGCTTAAATGACCGTCCAAAACAAAATCCAAACCTTAAATAACCTCCTGAGTCACAATTCTAGCCCGGGCTAATATTTCGAAAGGATATTGAAGGTTTGACTAATTTGCTCAAAACGAGATTCTAGTCCAAAATGACAACAAGAAGCGGAATTCTAATATTTCTTAGGGAAAGGAAACCTATAGGAATGTAACAAATCTGTAGGAAAAGTTGTGAAATCCGAACTAAATTCCAGCTAAAATAACTAACAAGCTAAAATAATGATTTTGAAGCTCCAGCATATTATTATTCGAAACGTTTCTCCTTACCCCTGCAAATAAGCTTCACCCAACACAACACCCACACACAATTCTGGATAGAATCACCGAATTCGTTCCAGAAGACCCGCTGAATCATGTGAAATGGTGGAGACTTGCAACTCCTTCAAGTTATTCACTCCCCTTGCAGATGAGTATTATTTCTTGGTGTTTTGAATTAATGTGAAATTACATGGAAATAGATAGAGCCGTTCTATCATCCAGGTTTTCCGGTCACTGCAGCAGGTTTCCATCTTCATCTATAATAACTTTACCTCTATATATAGGTGTGTACTGCTCCCTTCCCTTGTATTTGATTACAATAAATGTGTACAGTTTGTGTTGGTTGTTCCAAAATTATTTAGTGTCATATACATATAACTGCAACGGTCCTGGATGTTCATGCATAATTATTGTTGTCTTTTCGAGTATAAAAGCCTAAAGAGAGATAAAGTTTTGGTATATAAACATCCGGCGGAGAACTAAATACATCGGCAGCCACCGTGAGAGTCCATTACTCAGCGAAAGTATATTATTCATTTGCTTTTAACACAGATTTTATCAAATTATCCTCGTGCAAAATACCTACATATAGCCTTTCAAGTTTAAATAAACCAAACCACACAGCTTCTATTGTGTACCGCGCACCACTCTCCTTCCCTTCGAGGACTATTAATCATTATAGAGTTGCCTTCTCAAAATTACACAATTAAATTAGCAAACAATCATCTTGCCCGAGCAGGAGTGTGTACAGTTCCTGTGTACAGTCAATTTTCCCCACTCTTATGCAATTAGTCTCATTTTACCCATTAATTTATTGTACATACATACAAAATATACTACCTGTATGTATATGTATTGACGGTATTTATACCATTTATTTATTCAAAGTACTATGATTGTATGTATAAGTATAGTAGGACAGGAGTATGTACACACAATCCTAATCCAGACAAAGACTCCCGAGTTTTTAGCTGTTGGTTTTACTACTTTACTTGTCGAGCTGTTCAAGTTGTCGGTGCACTCATCGTGTCACCCACTTTGCACAATAATGCGACACAACCCACCGATTAGACGACAACATCCGTATAATACAGCTTCTGTGATGTCTAACAAGGCTGCATAATCATCAGTTCAGTCTTTAACTTTAGTAATTTAATCTGTAGTTCTAAACTTGTAGTAAATTCTAGTATTAGTTTTATTTTATAGTTGTTAGTTTTTAAGGTTTGAAGTCTCATTTACAGCTTAAATGACTTCAGAAAGACGAAGCTAAACGAAACTAAACGAAGTTCCTGCAATAATTATAGGAACTTCGTTTAGATTATAGCAAGATTGTGAAATCGGATCGAGGTAATTAATATTGAATTGAAATCATTCTGGTTGAAGGAACTATAGTATATACGACAAAATCAAATGAAAATTCGGATACATGGACTCACCTGCGAGTAATCACTGACTTTCGACTGGTACTCAAACACATAAAAATAGGATTTGGCATTGGACTGTGAATGGAGATCCGCAGCTTTGATGAGGGGCGCCACGACCTGTAAACAGTCCCACATGTTATTTATTAACCGAACCGTGCCCACTGCCCAAATGAGCTACCGAACCGACAAGAAGGGCGGAAGGTTCTGCCAATAAGCATTGCAGGGTATAAACTTTATAGTGACTATACAGAACTTTATAGAAGCAAGTACAAGAATAAATATAAAAGAATATGTACTATAGTTAATACACTTGATAGATCTTAATACTTGCTAAATACGGGAGGAAACTATACTACAGAGATTTGTAACATCCCCTTTACAGATTATATCGAAGCTGGGCACTGCACTACTAATGCGGACCGAAGAATTGCACTACGGGCGACCGAAACTACGAACTACACAGGAGTATTACAAGGAACTTACATGAATTACAGATACACTGGGACCTAACGAAGTAGTACAGAGCAAACCACCAAAGCATCACATAATACTACAAACTATCCAGTACAGATGCAGCCAAGTATTTCAGAACCCAGGCCCAGTAAATACAAAAAAGGTAAAAAGGCCTCGGTAACAACTATATTTTGCAGGAGCTACTGAGCGAGGATCGTAAACCAGGCATTGGACATGAGGCTAATGGGCTCGTATAGAGAATTTTGTGCCGAGAAGAGCCTTTGGAATTGGAAGCTGCTCCTAATAACGAATGTGTCTTCAATGGGAGATACACACTCGTAATACATACGTCAAGCCTGGTCAGAGACGGAAGACTGGAGCCTTTTCACTTTTCATAGGCTTTAATTTGCAAGCCGTTCAGCTCTGAGGATTTTGAGTTGTGTGTTTTATAATCAGGCCTTTCAATGTACACTGTAATAATTATAATGTAGAGACGTGTGTACTTGTTTCTAGACCCGGAACATCCCTCCATCTTCTACGAAGCTACTGGAGACGGATTCATTACATGGAGATTCCAGGAGGATACACCCTTCCCAAATCCATTCACCAAGGTTCCGTCATTTCCAACTTCGATGAGCAAGGTTCCGTCGTTTCCAACTTCGATAAGCAAGTCTCCGTATTAGTTCCAACTTCGATGAGCTAGTTCCATCATATTTCCAACTCCAATGAGCAAGGTTCCATGATTCCCACCTCCGACGAGCAAGGTTCGACAATTTTCAACTCCGAAGGAAGTGTAAAGCTCCATAATTCCAACTTCGATGATCCAGCCTCTATCGTTGCCAACTTTGATGATCAAGCCTCTATCGTTTCCACCTTCGATGAGCAAGACTTCATAATTCCAACTTCGATGAGCCTAGCTCGATCAATTCAACATCGATGCTCAAAGCTGCATCAATTACAACTTCGATGATCAAGGCTAGCTCAATCGTCTCCAACTTCGATGAGCAAGACTCCATCACTTCCAACAACTATGTAGATTCCCTACTACTAATAGTAAAAGCAATGCTAACGGATCGAGCATATATTCAGAAATTCTGAGTAAAAAAAGCAACAGAAATGTGAAAGCAATGTTAAAATCTGGAGCAACGTGAAAATCAACCTAAAAAGAATCAGCAGTACGAAGTGAATGTGGAGAGAAACAGCAATACTACAAGCAATGTGAAGAGCCCAAGAAATGTAAATAGTAGGAGAACTGTAAAAAGCACCAGAAATGTAAAAAGAAATACATAGTAGAAATGTAAAAAGAAGGAGAGATGTAAAAAGAAGTAGAAATGTGAAAAGCAAGACCGAGCAATTCGAAAAGCTACTGCAATGTAAAAAAAAATAAAGCAGGACTGATGTGAGAACCGGCAGCGGCACAGGAAAACCGAATGGAAAAGGAAAGCAAACGGGAAAAGAGTTGCTGGTGAGCTTCTCTGAAGCGGAGACCGATGATGACGGAGACAGAAGGATGGAAAATCCGAGGAATCTCAGTTTTCAAGCGAAGTGAGCTTGAATTGAGTATTTATGTATAAGTATTATATACTGGGAGTTGGGACGTTGGAAGGAAGAAGGGCTTTTGGAAGCCCCACAAGCCTCTCATATGATAGATGACAGTCAAGGTATAAAGCTAAGACTTACAAGGACTGACATGGATTAGCTTACTTGAGCATCTCCCAGAGCATCGAGTGTTTCATCTCGAACGCTGATGGGGTGCTGAACCGGACGTTCCCAATCTGTATACTCGTGTATGGCTGCGGCTAGAATTTCATTCCGGTGAACGCTAAGGGAAAGGACACAAAATATACTTTTAGAGGATTTACGCCACACCAACACACACACACACTTACTCACACACGTTTTTCATACAGCGAAATGAGGTCAATTGCGCCAGGTTACCAACGCTTTTAAAATCCGGCGCTATCTTGTTCCTGTCTTTGACCAGCCTGCATTGATAAATTTCACTCCCTAGAATTCTGGTCACTGATCTATGAAGAATTGATACTTTTTAACAAGAAATAGGATTTTGTACTACTTTTTCAAGATACTATTTTACAGTGAATCTACACGTCCAATTTGATCCCTTGTACACACAAAGACACAAAATGTCAAGATACTTGATTTTATACCGAAGATAAGTAAAATCGATATTAATTTATATATATACTGAAAACATGGGAAATTTATATTATTTTCGACTCCACATCTTGAAAATCTTGAAGTGAAATTAATTAGAAGAAAACAATCCGGCATAAAAATTAAAAGATATTTCCTCACTTGATTGAATGCATAAACACATACCTACACAGCTTTTACTAATAGAATCCGAAATCAAATCTGGATATCTCACTATGGGCGATGAGAAGGGACAAAAAATAAATCTAAAAAATTAGAAAATAAAACGCTGGGCTACCCCCCACAAAATCCAATTCCCGCCAGTAATTTATGAGGGCCAAAGCAATGACAAGCTGTAAAAGTCTTGTCAGGATTCATGAAATCCCATCCATCACCCGAAAAATGAAGGATTTCACGAGCATGGGAACAAATGGGGATAATCATAATGGGAATACGAAGATGAATCAGAATACGGAGGAGGAAACGGAAACCGAGAAAGTCTTTTGTATGAACCAGAATCTAGAAAACTGCCTTCAAGACAAAACAAAATGAGAAAATGTACTTTCCATGTTCATCGAAAAGTGATGGTGGATCATTAAGGAACACAGTTTTAGGTCGTTCAAAAATTAAGAATTAAGATTCAAATCATCAAAATTAACGAAAATAATTATCCATCAAAATTTTAAAAAGAAATTATCCATCAAAATTAGAGAAAATAAAGTCCAGAATCAAAAAAATAATTTCACATCAAAATTAGAAAAATAAAATCCAGAATAAAGAAAATGACTTTCTATCAAAATTAAAGAAAATAATATCTCATGAAAATTGTAGGGAATAAAGTTCCCTGAATAAAGAAAATAAAGGTCTATGAAAGTTGTAGAAAATAAATAAAAAAATCTGAAAGATGGAGAAGAGGAAGAAAGACAAGAAGAGTAAATGGGAATAGTAATTATAGAGGAATACAAGGAAACAATAGGAAGAAAAAAAATGAAAATCGAAGAATAATACTAATTAGAAGTGGAGATGATGAATAGTGACCGGGGGAAAGCTGAAAACATGAAAAGTCATATGTATATACATGTATGTGAATATAGGCATGGAGAAAGTGGAGCTGAACGAACCTGAAAAACTTCTCGACAAACTGCTTGAGAACTTCCCGACGTTTCTCCGTCTCGAGTCCATAAGAAGCATCATGATCACTGATGTACGGCAGCATCTCCGCTTTGGCGACGCCAAACAGGAGTGGATAGCGTGAAAGTCGATCACGTAGAAGAGACTCTCGAAATCCTTCTTCAATAATTACGCCATCTTCACTCGGGCCGAATGTGGACCAGAGCTGCGCGTGCAAATATTCAAGGTATTTCATTATCATTCAACCAGCAACTCTTCCACACTACAATAAGTCACACGTCCCTCCACCCACACACTCACCTTCTACGTACATACGGACTTTCACTCACACACATATGTACGTATGCATAGTCTGTACAAAAATGTAGGCCGAATCATTTACATACAGTGTGTATTGTATATGGCACATATGTATATAGCGTGTATTTTATTTAATGTACATGTTACGCATGGAATTCTCATGTATATAGTGTGTATTTCATATGGCGCATATGTACATAGTGTGTATTCTATATGGACATATGTATATAACAAGTACTTTATATGAAGCTTATGTATATAGCATGTATTTTATATGGTCCATATGTATATAGTATGTGTTTTATATGGTCCATATGTATATAGTATGTATTTTATATGGTCCATATGTATATAGCATGTATTTTATATGGTCCATATGTATATAGCATGTATTTTATATGACGCATATGTACACAGTGTATTCTATATGGCGCTTATGTATATAGTGTATTTCATATAGAGAATATGTATACAGTGTGTATTTTATATGGCGCATATGTATATAGCTGTATTTTATATGGCGCATATGTATATAGTGTATTTCATATAGCGCATATGTATATAGTATGTATTTTATACGGAAAATGTAAGTAAGAGAATCCTGAGTATATTTCTCAAACTTCCATACATAGTGTAAGTATAATTCCCACAAGTACATAGTATGCATGATCCCCATATGTACACCCTGTGTATTGTATACGAGGACTAATATGTATTAGCGGGCTATAAGGATTTAACACGGATTGGGAGGGAAGCCCGCTGTTGTATATCCGGGATAAAAAGGCCATGCCAAAAACATGAGGATTAAAATTCCAAAGTTGTCTTTTGTGTCCGGGACCTTCCGTACACATATGTACGTGCATGGTGGGGTATACGGGAGACAGTGAGACATCGGAGGGAGAGCGGAGGAAGATTAATGTACGCGTCCATTGCTGTCAATATATGGCAAGGCAGATTATAAACAAGGATGAAATTAACGATTTCGGCCTGACATATTCATCCGAATAAATTCACTTGGCTCCGCACCCGCCCTGTCCGCTCGTCAACAGCCCTTTTTATTAGGCGGACGGCCCTTTTAATATTGTTTACAGAATTATTCCGTCAATAATGCTTTATACACAACGAACAAGATCTACTTGTATAAAATTCTACACAATTTAGTTGTTGGATTTGATGTATTATTGACTTTCCAGCTTTGTCACCGTTTCCATGTTTGATTTCCTATTTATTCATTTTTAATTTTTCTTTCTTAATTCCCATTTCCTTTAAGAACCAAGTAACGTTAAAGCCCCGTAAGGGAGAAGCGACTTTGTAATGTTAAATTCGTATCTGAATTTGCAGTTGCACAATGCTAAATTCCTATGTTGATTTCCACAAGAAAATTTATGTGTTTTTAAGCTTTAAAGTTTCCATATGAAAAACAAATTTCAACAAATTTTAAAATTCCATGGGAAAAATTGTGAAAAGAATAAGCGCAAGAATCGTTTGTATCTTCATATGTATATAATTATTACATATAATTATAATATTATATTAAACATTAATTATAATAATATATTATTTATTATAATATTTGTATTGTATATATACAATACAAATATGTATATTACATATAAAACATTAGAATTTGCACGTAGTTTGTACAGAATTTTAGTATATTTACAGTCGCAGTCGAATGGACTATAATGGGAAGACTCCAGCATGAGCGTCCCTCTCAGCATTTTGACCGGAGCAGTTTATCGCTAGAATCACAAAGCCCCAGCTCTGTCCTGAATAACGAATCAACTCATCACTTACGTGTGTGCACGTGGGTGCGTACAGAAGGGTCGACTGTCAGTTGACGGAATCGGATCAAATGAACCGGACATGCAAGCAAGAAAAAAGTTTCTAGATTTCCTTCCCAACTCTACACCTCCATGTGCGTGTCATACCGTGGCAGTTACATGCCAATTTTATTTTTTATTCATCCTTCCGTTCCCTTCTTTACTTTTTCTTCCAAATTAGAGCTTAATTTTCCTTTAAATTTCTACTTTTATTTTATTATTTTTATTTTGTAATTTTAAATTGTATTATTATTATTTTATATTTTATTATCATTTTATACTTTATTATTATTTTCTAGTTATTTTATCAATATTTTTTTTTAATTTTTTAATTTTTATATTATTTTTTTAAAAATTGTATTAATTGTGTAAAAATTGTAATAAAAATCCCAAAATACTAATAAACTCGTGAGAATTTAAACAAAAATCCCTATAAAATTCAGGAAAAATCCAGAGAACGTGAAAGAAAAGTCTGTAAAAGAAGGAACATGAAGAAGCAAAAGTAAAAAAAAAATGTGAAACTAGAAAAATGTGTTGGAAGTCAGGTAGAAAGTCCGCGAAGAATGTGGGAAAGAAGAAAAATGAGGTGAAAAAAAATGGAGCAGCAAAAATAAAAACGTGAGTGAAAAGGTAAGAACAGGGATGCATGGAGGTTGAAAAAAGTGGACATACAATACAGAAAAGGTTCAAAGTCTGTATAAAAGCGGTTTCAGGTAAAAGACAGAGAAAGAATACAAGAAGAGAAAGAGAGGGAGAGAGAGAGAAAGCCAGGAGGCTGCCTACGGAGAAAGGTGCTTCTCGGGTTGACCATTAATGGACTCGCCCTTCAAATTACCCACTACACCAGTTCCCCCCCCCGGGCCCGCAGGGAAGAAGCTGAAGAGAATGAGTGAAACAAAAGTGAGATGTGAGCCAACAAAACTTGGATCGATTCCTCATTGCCCTATATACTTATATATAAGTATATATGTATATGTATATTATATAATAATACATACATACTATATATGTATGTATACCTGCGTGCATAAGGCAATCTTTAAAAAGAGTAATAGCGGGAGCAATAGGAGAAAAAGTAAATACCCGCTCTCTCACAAGAGACTTTTCAGCTGTAGAACATCCAATTTAGTTTTTTTTCACAAGTTTTTTCTTATACGTGAGGCCTTATTTCTGGCCAAAAACATTGGGCAAATTTTGAAGTTCTGAGAAGGAAAGCCACGGAAGAGCTGGAATTTATTTTATAAAAATCAACAATTTATTTTTGTAAATCAACAGTTTATTTTTGTAAATCAACAGTTTGTTTTTTTAAATCAACAATTTATTTTTGTAAATCAACAATTTAATTAAAAATAGTAATTTATTTTTTTAAATCACCGATTTATTTTTTTAAATAATTTAAAAATTCCCTCCAAAAAATTCAAAATCAAAAACATACTTTTGACAGCATGGATTTTACATTTAGAAACTGAAGAAACCTGGAAAAAAACAAAAAATCCTTGAAGGCTGAAGTAATTTGCCTTGAAAAACACATTGTGGAAACCGTGTGGAAGGAAGATTTTATCTAGAAAAAGCGGGGACGGAGCCTCGAATGCGAATTGAGAAAGTTGTGAAAATGAGGAAGCGGATTGAAAACCCAAGGACGGAGGAAGGATTCAAGTTGGAAAAGTGGTCCCTGAAGACGTTAAGAGGAAGCGGAGAGGCCAATGATAGAGATACGTAGAAGTTTAGGAGGCGAAGACAATACGGAAAAGTTAAATTCAATATCAGCTCCAATCTTTGGCAGTAATGAGGAGCTATTTTTTCAATCTCCCCCCTTGTGTATTTACGTGTGCGGGGGAAAGTGCGATCCAAATAAACCTTATTGTAGCACTCGCAATTGCTCGGATTTTCTGGGTCGCGGACTTTCACCGTTTCTGGATCTTTGGGTTTGGCACACTATCCCTGGGTTTTCTAGTTAGCTTTCCAGATTTTTCCCACCTTTGATTTTTTAATTTTCCGCTTATAATTTTTAGATTTCTCAACTACAATTTTTGAGTTTCTCGCATGAAATTTTTAAGATTCCCGCTTGAAATTTTTAAAGAAATTCAGATCAAATCCTTGTCCATCAAGAAAATTCAGAGTGTAAACCTTTGTGCAGTAAAAAAAGTAGAAGAAATCTTTGCACATTTTAAAAAAATTCAGGGAAAATCTTTGTCAGGAATAAAATTTGTAGGAAATGTTTGCATCACAAAATTCAGCAAATCTTTGTGCAGCGAAAGAAATTTAGAGAAAATCCTTGTGTATAGTAAAAACAAATTGGGTAAATCTTTGTGCAGTAAAAATAATGTCGGGAAAATCTTCGTGAAGTAAAGAAAATTCCGAGAAAATCATTGTGTATAGTGAAAAATGTTCTTCTAGTAGAAAGTCTAAAAACCTGGTAGTTAAAGAAATATACTTTTGGAGGAGCTGGGTAAAATAGTATTTTGGCAGTTGGACGGCAAGTAGTGAAATTCTGGCCGTCGTCGTCGTCGTCGTCAACAGCAGAGTAAATTGCTCAATGAATACTTAATAACATTCTCAATATTTGTTGTTGTGTAGTTGTTTGGCTGAAAGATTCCTTTGAAAGTATTCGGACCTTGCTGGAATACGAAATCAGGGATCAGTCAGGCTTCTCAAACTTGTAGTTATGTGTACATTTTATGGGCCTGCGTCTGTTATACTTACGGCGTCTCGGTGGAGGATCCCAACGTACCAATCTCTATACCTTCAACACTGAAATTGGTACCTTTTGATACTTCACCCATGATATGTTCCGTATACACAGAGGAAATTGACTAGAGGGGTGAGAGGGAAGAAAAGAAAAAGACGTCGTCGTCGTCGGCGACGACGATGACGATTTCTCTATTGCTGCTGCTCCAATTCCGATTTTCCCTCTGCCCTCCTGACAATGATAATTATACAGAAGGCAGATTCGTTGACAAACACCGCCCGTAATTACAGGCTATACACGTTATTCTCCACGGAAATTCCTCTGCTTGCTCTTGGATCTTGTCGATGCACAAAAGGTAACGAGCAGCATTTTTTTTCCCTACAGATCTTGCAATATATAACTTCTAAAGACTTTCTAGTCAAGGCTACCGAAAGAGAGAGAGAAAGCGAAAGCGAGAGAGAGAAAGCGAAAGCGAGAGAGAGAAAGCAAGAGAGAGAGAGAAAAAGACTTCTGGGATATCGTTCGAATGGAGAATTAGCAATAGTTCAACCTCCTGAGCCTTTCCCTTTCAGACTCTGGAGAGATTTCCTGCTGAATCCGCACACTTTTCTTCTCAATCCAAATCCTTGGAGAAAATCATCGAAAAGGGTATGATTGCCCTGATTGCTAGTTTCCAAGCGGAGATTCATCGGAATTGTGAGCGAGAGATGGATTGCATTTATTGATGAAACCACACACACACACGGTTTCGGCACACGCCTTTGAGGTTCAAAGGGACTTCATACCTTCAATGATCTCGATTGAATTCCTGGGACATCCACTCGCGTAATGGATTTAATTACATTCATTTCCTCAATTGTTTGTAATGGAGGGAAATTAAAGGGAACGGCTACTCCATTCATTTACGCAGATTATTTTTGGAAATTATTTTGAATTATTGCGCTATACTGAGATTTAACATGGTGGGGATTTTGAATTGATTCAAATATTTTACTGAAGCTTTTAAAAAAAATTGAAGTTGATAAATTTCTTTGAATTTTTTTAGAATTTATTTTTTGAAAATTCCCGCGAATAGTCCGCTATTTCTGTGTTAAATGTCTTGCAAATTTATCCAAAAAGCTCAAAAATCATTTTTTAACAACTTTGCCAAAATTTGAGATCTGATAACCACTCACGGCAACAAGTATTGTCCATTGTATTTTGAAAGCTTTGTGTATTTTGAAAGGTTCGAACTCTTCTTGTCGCACAGAACTAATAGAACTTTGGCTTGAATTGATGCGATTAGTGGACATTGACTTGAAATGTCATAATTCTAGAAAAACCGCATCGGAATGGACAAGTTGGATCGGAATGGAATACTTCCTGAACCGCTCCATTCAGTTGTGATTTAAAGTACGTCAAGCCATATCCCAAATCCAATTGGCGTACAGAAAGGAAAATCATTCCAGCAAACAAAACGAATTATTGCAGCTCCCGCCACAAGTCGCATCGAGTCTAGCTTGGGTAACCCGAAACAATTTCCCTTGTCAATTCTTATCATATAGTTTGCACAATCTTTCTGAAATATTGCTATTTCCCTGAGACCATTCGGATCCTCACGGGAAATCCGGTCTCATCCCTGCAAACAGTTTTAAATGGTGATGAGCTCCGTACGCAGTACTTTAACAAATTATCCGGCATCGATGCATGCATCGCTATAGATTACTTGGAGGCTTGGTTAGAGCATAAAGCAAAAGGATCTATACTTGGGATTCTTATGCACTGACGTACATACCTATGTAAATCCTATACTATGTATGTACATATGTACATCCATATGCTGGGGCATGGTAACCGATGCACAACGAATGAAATACATGCCTCGCTACACCACCACATCGATGAACAACAATCAATCTAAAACAAGAATAAATACACAATCACCGATGTACAGCAAATGATGCAAATCCTTATACAACAGCGATGTAAACAATTGATTCATATAGGGAAAGGGATATAAACCATCAATGCATATAGGAAAACGGATATAAACAATCGATGCATATATGAAAACGGATATAAACCATCAATGCATATAGGAAAACGGATGTAAACCATCGATGCATATAAAAAAGTCGATGTAAACAATCGATGCACACGAAAAACCCGATGTAAAGCATCGATGCATATAGAAGAGCCGGTGTAAACCACCGATGTACAGATACAGCTAAGGACGCAAATCACCCGGAATACAATAACCAATAAATACATTACAGAGCGTCGGTCCTGCATCGACACACGTTAACCGATGCAAACAACCGGCATATGAAATTGCCCCATATGGACGGTCATGCTGAACGTCCGGCATGGAGCAACAAATTTGGAGCAAACAATGAAATTCTCAATCCGCACTCTGTTTTCGCTGCCCCCACACATTTTTCATTAGATTAGAAACCGAAAAAGGAAATTCATATGCAAATGAGTTTTTTTCTTCCTCGGAGAGAGAGAGAACCAGAGAAACAAAGAGGAAATGTCTGTCTGTGGCTTCTCCCCGCCTATATTTCAACCTGTCTACGTGTTTTTATACGCTTTTTATATGTACAGAATATTACTTCGGAATTGCCGTGTATATTGCGAGAATTTCGTGTAAAATACTTATTTACACATACCTTTTATGTATGTAATGTACATACGTGTAAATTCATGCTATGTTCTTTCTCCTATAAAAACATATGTGTATACTTTCTCCCATATAAACACACGCATATACTTTCTCCCATATGAACACATGCATATACTTTCTCCCATATAAACACATGCATATACTTTCTCCCATATAAACACATGCATATACTTTCTCCCATATAAACACATGCATATACATACTCCCATATAGACACATGCATATACATACTCCCATATAAACACATGCATATACATATTCCAATATAAACAAATAGGAACTTTCTCTCGTATAAACACATGCGGATACTTTCTCCCATATAAATCCATGCAATATAAATGCCCTACATAAAAATACATGTGATGTGCATACGTGCACATATAAACACATGGAATATACATATGTACGTATGAATGCACGCGTTATCCCTGGCATTGTCCTAGCCTCCCGCGGTTGTTGTTGTAGGTTAGAGGAATTAAGACCAAGTGTCGGTGAAGAAGTAGGCCGAGTCCTGGAATCCTAACCATCCTTTTTCAACCTGTCTCATAATTCTTGTGTCGGCGGAGGGACGAAAAAACTATAGAGAGAGCTCTTTTCTCCTCCTTGGAGAAATGCTAAAAGTGCGGAGTATCCGACGCTTCTCCTCCTTATTATGGGAGCGGATAGTGCGAGCAAATCCTTCTCCTTGTTGTTCTTCGTCAACAGAAACATTGTCTTCCCCAAAAAATCCAAAGTGCTCCTCTCTATTTATAATCCGCAATTTTTACTCATGAATTCCCTCCAAAATGCCCATAGGTTCTTCCACCTGAATCTACACTGTTGAGCATATTGCACGGAGAAAATACATACATGCACGTAGCGTTGTAAGCATACACGAAAAATACATATATGTACGTAGCGTTGTAAACATATAACAAAACAAACTTATGTACGCTGCATATAATAGCCATGGAGAAAGAGTACATATGTACGTGACATAGTAAAGATGCGAAACTAAATACACATATGTACATGAGTACTAAAGAGTGCAAAAATAAACACTTATGTACATAGTATGGTAGAGAATGGGAAATAAGGATGCAAAGGCTGATCCAAAATCCCAACAATGAATTTCCTGCTTAAAAAAAGGCTTAGCCC
The DNA here is from genome assembly GCA_034696945.1 of Lipothrix lubbocki. Lineage (NCBI taxonomy): Eukaryota > Metazoa > Arthropoda > Collembola > Symphypleona > Sminthuridae > Lipothrix > Lipothrix lubbocki. The sequence continues at coordinate 54,325 of JAQGAK010000636.1, forward strand.
GGAGCATGTTTTTTCGCCGGAGAACAAGCTTCGGCAGCGGGAATATAGTATTGGGAAGACGAGCGGGAAAATTTGTATTTTTCTTAAATATAATAATATAGGCCCTGTAATACATACCAGACATATAATAGCAGGAGGATAAATACCCTTGTAACAGGATTACTGTTAATCATGCATATACTCTCTCATCGCTGCTCTTACCACTAGACTCAACTACTCCGAGAACGTGGCTCCTTTATGCACCCAAATAGAGCTTTCGATACAAATGATCCTTTCCAGCAAATAATCTACCCACGTTTTACTATTACTCTCCTTCCCGTTTTCCTCCTCCTCCTCCTCCTGTACTTCCACCAAGCTCCTCTCGTCTCCCTCGCACTTTCACAACCTGCCAAGCCTTTCAGTCAAGATTCTTTTTACCCACCACTTTCAATCCGCCATCGGACAAAGGTTTCTCATCTGGCGGGAGTGAGTGCGAGAATGAGTGAAAGCTACTGGAAAGGTCTTTTGCAAAAATCCTACAAAAATCTTAGAAAAATCTGCAGCAATAGACTATCAAGTATATACAGTTACAATTCTCAACGTCTTATTTTCTCCCGATTTTTCTTTCACGCTCAAAAATATGATTCTCTAGAAATTTCTGCGTAGAATCTTAATATTTCCTGAGATTTTTAATAGGAAATAATGTGTGCAAAAGAAAAAAATGTAGAAAATATCTTCTGTCATTTCATGATTTTTGACTCAACTGATTTTTGCAATTTAATTTTTTTCCCTATTCATCTATCTAATTTATTTATTTTATTATTTTCTCTATTTGCAAACTTATTTACAACTTTCTGTATAATTTTTGTCTATTTCCCAGAAATTTCTCAACTTTCACCAAGTTTTGCAACTTTCCCTAACATTCTTGGAATTTTCACCCCGGTTATTCAACTTTTCCCAACATTGCTGAAACTTTCTCCGCAGATTATTTGCACTCTTTGAAAATAGTTATTACATAATATTTATGTAACAATAGCTCTTTAACCTACTTCCACATGGATTTTTAAGCTTTTGTAGGAATTATTTTTACGATACTTTTTGGGGTCGCGGATACTTTCACTTTAGTTTTTTAATAGTTTTGATCTTTTACAAACACTATTATTTTAGAATATTGTTTTTCTACTGTTTATAATTTGGATGAAAATTAACCTGACTTTCACCAAACTTTCACCAACTTTTTCTATGAAATTTCCCATTTCTCTTTTTGTATATGTATTGCAGTGAGGTCTCGTCTATAAACTTTCTCCAACTTTTACCCTAATTTTTGTATTGTACTAAACTTTCTCTTCCACGGTATTTTTATTTATTTTCACCCTGCTATTTCATTGATTTTAATTTTATTTTGTTCAACAACAATGAACTTTCCCCCAAATTTCCCCAGATTAACTATACGCTTTCATCCATGACTTAATCCCGCTCCTTTAAACTTTATTTTAAAATTTGGTGGTAATTCCAAGTGCTTTATTTCTATCCTGGGTATCCATATAAATTCCATACATATTTCACGTAAAATAGGTTAAGAATGCCCATGAGCGGCGGTAGATTTAAAAAATAGATTTAAGAGCATTCCTAATATATTGCAAGAGTTTATTACAAGTGAAAATACAGCTTTGCCTTACACTTTGAGCTTGAAGGATCTTGATTATTAGAAATATTTCTTGGAGAAAACCCACCCCAGGATTTGTATGCACCTTTCGCAATGAAATCTCAGTGGCTATAAATTTCCCGCTGAAGCAAACGTTGCTTATGAATTTGCCTTATATATTCCTTTATTGTCCTTTCCGAAACAAAACCTTTGCAAACCATTTCCTATAGAAATGATGAAATGACTATCTCCCAGAAATTCGTGGTAGCTCAAATCGTGCATATCCCGAAGCAGCAAACTTTGAGCGTTGCTTATACTGCACCTGAATAGCGAATATTATCTGTTTCCTGGTTTATTGAAGCCATTCCATTTGGTAGATATGACAGGGTGAACAAATGGAGTAGAGCGTAGGAGTAGTAGTTGTGTCTTGATAGTGAAGGGAGATAGGGATCGAGAGAAAGAGAAGAGGATTACGCTGCAGGGAAACCCACGGCAGAGAAGAAGCAGTGGAGCACACGGGGAAATGCGTAAATAGGAGTCATTTTGATAGGGAGCGTGATGGTGGCAGGGCGAGAGAGAGAGAGAGAAAGCGAGAGAGCCAAGACTACAGGGAGGACATTGGAGAAGACGAGGAGGAAAAGACGCTCTAGCATGAGGAAATAAGGTTTGGTCTATATACGGGAGATTATGGGGAAGTGACAGAGCTGAGAGCAGGCTTCCTTACTTTCCCCACAGAGCCAGGAGATAAAGTAAAAGAGTCGGAGAGTGAGATGCAAGAAGTGAGAGAGAAGAGAAGAGAGGATGAATCCACAAAGACATTTCGAATCCGCGATGAAGGCCCAGACACTTTCGCGTCTTCCTCCAGTTGCTACTTTGCCTTGTGTTTATAATGCATTTACGTACACACATGTACATACTGGCCGTACAAAAATATTGCATGTACATACATATGTATGTGTATTTGAAAACATACAATTGCATACTCTCATATAACTACTAAATATTTTGTCAATATGAACGCATGCAAATACTTTCTCCATATAAAGTCATGCAAATACTTTCTCCCATATAAAGTCATGCAAATACTTTCTCCCATATAAACTCATGCAAATACTTTCTCCCATATAAACTCATGCAAATACTTTCTCCCATATAAACTTATGCAAATACTTTCTCCCATATAAACGCATGCAAATACTTTCTCCCATGTAAACCAAATATACATCAACTTTCTCCGTATAAACATATGTGTATACATACTTCCGTATATACATATGCATATACATACTCCCACATAAACACACGCATAAATATACTCCCATATAATCACATGTGTATACTTTCTCCCATATAAACACACGCAAATATTTTCACTACTTAAATATATGCATATACTTTCTCTATACATAGACATGCAGATACATACTATCAAGTAGTAAACACATGTAGATACATATGTGTATGAAAAGAAACAAGTCTAAATATGCATACGCACATGTAAGCGTATATGCATAGCACATGCATGTGTTTATATGGAGAAAGTTTGTATGCATATGCATGTTTATATGAAGAAAGTTTGTGTATGTATATGCATGTATTTATATGGAGAAAGTTATTGTATGTATATGCATGTGTTTATATGGAGAAAGTTTATGCATGTTTATGCATGTGTTTATATGGAGAAAGTTCATATATGTATATGCACGAGTTTACATGGAGAAAGTACTTGTATGCATTTATACGGGAGAAAGTGTACGCATTTATTTATATGAGAGAAAGTATTTGCGTGTATTAAAGTGGAGAAAGTATAATGCAAATCTAATTATGTACATCGCATGCATCTAAGCGGAGAAAGCCCAACAAGCTTTCTTTCGCCCGGCTGACCCACCGCATAACATCGTGGATTTTCTCAAGTTTGTGTGCAGTAAAATTTCTTATGCACACAATTTTTTCATATCCACCGTAAATTTGTTTCTCGTCGTGCGAGGGTTTGTAGTGAATTTCCCTAAAATGGTCTGGTTTGCCGGAACGCTTGTTGTTCTCGCGTTTGCTCCTGTTTCTGTCCCGAAGTACGTGTTTATGAGTGGGAGCATTAGGCGGCGAGGAAGGTGACGAAAGATGAATGTCCTCATATAATCTTGATCATAATCCTACTTCCGCACTCACGCATTAGTCCCTTTATTCCTCGCGCTCTCCGGCACTCCAAACGAAAGCGAAATTACCAACCACCCACATGCTCCCATGTGGAGATCTGGAGCGGTGAAAGTACATAAGATCTCTCCTGATCTCATCTCTCTCTCTCTCTCTTTCTGGCATTTCTCTCTCTATTTCTCTCTTTCTGCTCTCTCTCTCTCTCTCGCCCTGTCGTTCACGTAAGAAGGAATGGCTTCTCATCAACTGATATGACGCCTTCGCTCCGAACATAGTGTGTCCTGAATGCTCTTCAATAATGGTAATTACAGGACTCGGAACTCTCAGGTAACCTCATAACTTTCCTTCTCATTTCGCCCTCATTACAGCTCCCCTTAAGTAGCTTCTCCTTCAGTGTTATTTCTCTACTGCTCTAATTTCCTGTCTTTGTCTTCCTTGGGGGTTTTAGTTTTCACCGTCTTAACAGCCTCTTTATTTTTCATGTCCTTCATTCCCTTTTATCTCTCGCTTTCACCTCTTGTTTTCCTGTTCCTCCTCCCGGATTTTTATTTTTAATTATCCCCATAGCTTCACTATGATTTCCTGTCATCCCCTCTGCCTTCGGCTACTTTCTTCCGAAATTGTTTCAGTGTGGGCGTCTTCATCAAGACTTTTTATTTTAGCGAGTGACCCAGTTCTGTCTCGATTTTGTGGATTTTGCATTGCTATTATGCTTTTTTGTGAAAGTTCTGTACATTTATTTACATTACCTAGCTATTTTTGTAGGGTTATTTGCTTTCACCAGAATATTACACATTATTTTGCTTTCACTCGAATTTTTTCAAATTTTATTACTTTCACTATAGAATTCCTTGCAAATTTAAGTAATTACACTGGCAAATTTGCAAATTTGTTGACTTTTACCCCAATATCTTTGCAAATGTTTATTGCTTTCACCACCATTTTTGAAAATTTAATTGCTTTCACTGGTTTTTTTTGCAAATAAAATTACTTTCACCAATATTTTTGGAAAATTTAATTGCTTTCATTGTCTTTTTTTGCAAATAAAATTACTTTCACCACTATTTTTGGAAAATGTAATTGCTTTCACTGGTTTTGTTTGCAAATAAAATTACTTTCACCAATATTTTTGGAAAATTTAATTGCGTTCATTGTCTTTTTTTGCAAATAAAATTGCTTTCACCACTATTTTTGAAAAATCTAATTGCTTTAACTGGCTTTTTTTTGCAAATAAAATTGCTTTCACCAGCATTTCTTGCAAATTTTCCGTACAGTTTACAAATCGATTCAGCAATAATTTGTTAAATTTAAATAAAAGAAACTCAACTAAACTTTCTCCAATTTCTTCCAGTGTGCCCTTGAAAATTTCCTGATACCAAATAATAATTAGGTAGAAAGCATCCAATAAGATGCGAAAACTGATCCATGAAATCAGAACTAATGACGAAGCAAATGAACTGGAAACAATTTATTATTGCACGGGCACAATTATGAGTCACCCGGGCAATAAACGGCTTGTTTGCAAAGGGGTGGGTGGGTTGTTGTGAGCTTCGGAGGAATTTACAAAGGAAGATTACAACATTCAAATTTAATTCCTGGGCTAAGCCTCTTAAGATTCTAATGGTCTGTCATTGTCGTGGCTTCTCTTTAGTGGATACTCCGGAGTGGTTGTGCTGTGTTCAGTGGAGAACTTATGGAGAATATAATGAGCCGCTTATTATTATTTGCACACCCGGAGTCGCCTGCCTTTGATCTGAAAACCACAAGTGGTTGCTGTGCACATAAATAATTTCACGCACGCACAAAATGTATGTAGCCACTTTTGCAGGCCTTTCCCATAAGGCAAGGCAAGGCAGGGAAAGGGAAGCTAAACCAAAGGAAGGCAGAGAAAGGCCATGCGAGCTGATTATTTAGTGTATGGGCGAGTTTATACCTTCTTGTTGGTCCTGCGGGGATGAGTGGAATCAGCGTCGTTTGGTGTGGAGCAAAACTTTAAAGTTATAGCACCTTCATTCCTTTCTCTTCCCTTTTGCTTTCTCTTCCTTTCCCTTGCTTTGCTTTACTTTCTCTTCCTTTCCTTGAGTTTTCTTCTGCTCCTTGCGACTTGACTTTGGTTTTTCTTTACTTTACTTTGTCTTACTTTGCTTTGCTTATGGCGGACTTGTAGTGTGCTTTCACTTTTACATTTCCCCAACTATACAGAAATACTTTCTGGAGCGTCTGCGAATAATTTTCTCCTATTCTCTCTCTCTCTCCCTCGCTCTCTCGAAAAAGCTAATAATGCTTTCATAAACACCCGCATATGCTGACAATACTCTAAACATCATCTACTTTATTGCACCGCAACATTGTCGGATTTCATAAATTAACCGGGAAACGCCGTACTTCCGTGAATTCCGAAGTGCTAAATTTCATTTTATATTTAAGTGCTCGCGCCTGGTTTTAACACCCGAGAGCTCGTCAGGTGTTTTGGAATAGAAATTCATAGAAGAATTCATTAATTTATTATCGGATTTTTTCTGAATCGGAACTAAATTTTTGTTTTGAATTATTTTTTATTTTAATTTTTAAAAGTTTGATTTTTAATTTAAATTGTTTTCGGGATAATTTCTTTATCTGAGCAGAATTTTAAGGATTGACTCAATTGAAATAGTTTGTATTGTTGTAAATAATTTTACATTGATTTTCAATATTTTTGCATCGATTTTCAGTATTTTTGCATCGATTTTCAGTTATTTTGCATCGAATTTTAGTATTTTTGCATCGATTTTCAGTATGTTTGCATCGATTTTCAGTATTTTGCGTCGATTTTTAATGTTTTGCATCAATTTTTAATGTTTTTGCATCGATTTTTAATGTTTTTGCATCGATTTTCAATATTTTTGCATCGTTTGACAGTAATTTTGATTAAACGTAGTTTTTCATGGAATTAAATTGTGCTCTTTTCTAGCAAATTTTTTTGATAATCAATTCAAATCGGCTTTAAAATGTTCGAATCACGGAAAATTTTCGCGCCGCCTTTGCAAAATTTGGGCATCGCATCGAACGATTGCATCGCCCTAAATTGAATCAGGATTCAGAGATGAAGAAGCTTCCTGAACAGGCATCTTCATTACTGGAACCACGATGGTCTCGCAATTTCGCATCGCCAGAGAGCTATTTGCCATCCGCAGAGTAAAGTCAAATGCAATTACCAAAATTCAGAAACTTAAAATTCACCCCTCTCTCCTGGCCGTTGCTGGGAATTAGTGTGAGTGAGTGGCACTTGTGTTTCAGTCGCTTTTGACGACAGCCCCGTTAATAGCCTATAACTCATTTTACTGCCGTAATGAATTTATGGCCAGCGACACAAGTGCAAGTCCACGGAGAAGGCCGGCCAGGACTTTGTCTTTTGTGGAGTGTGATCCCATTTGGCGCCTAATTGGATTTGACAATGGAATTACTCCCTTATTAGCAACCACTCAACCACTCAGGTCGAATTTACTCGCCCGACTCCCGCGTCATTTCCCCTCCTTGTCCTTTACGCATTTCTTTAAAATTGCTGTCCAGTTTTTTAAAAATCCTTGATGCCATTAATTTTCTTCAGTATTTCCCAACAAAATGTTTTGTTTCCATATGTGTTCTGCAGAACTTCACAAATTATTTTTGTCAGCAGGATTTTGCAATATTGTTTTTGTGCAAATAGAATCCAACAACAATTTCAGTAAAAATGATACAAAATAAATACAAAATAAATACAAAA
>JAQGAK010000637.1:0-61693 GCA_034696945.1 Lipothrix lubbocki
AACACGTAATCTTCTACAACCAAATCGAAAATCCTGGACTAAGAAACTAAGAACGAGTATGTATAATAAATTCTATACTTATATTTCGGCATATAAAAATATACATATATGTTCATACATACTTATACATGCATACAAGAGCAGTTATAAGAGCAACGATACGATTCCTTGAAGAAAATATACATATAAACTCCGAGGCTCTTCAAATTTTCCACCGAATCTTCGGGTCTTAAAGGAAGTTTGACATATACAAGGTTTCACTGTTGAAGAGGCAAATATAACTATCTTCACAGTATGCTAAAACGCAAGAATGACAACGAGAACAAGGTATTCCAAATATATTACCATGCAAAACTGATGACTATGTCGTTTAAAAGCATGGGGAATTGTTTACATTGTTTAGTATAGCGTCTATACGGCAAGCAAAATTCCGATGCTGTTGGAAAAGTAATGCTAACTCTTGCATGTAGTAGAAAGGGAAAATATTCCAGCAGTTTCTACCGCTTATGTGTCTTTTGTCTTTGCACTGTGGTAAATAAACGGAGATAGTTACTTTTGCATTCCAAACTCTAAACATAATATTCGGAAGCTGTAGTCAGTCTTATTGCCTTTTAGCAACTGTGGAGATAGTTGCATTTGTCTCTTGAACGGCTGTATATGTATCTATATAAAGAGTTTATGTACAAGCTACAAATGGTAACCTCAATTGTAAAGAAAAGAGCCTTTGTCCTTTTGAATTGCCGTAAAGTATATGTGAGTCCGTAGAGCAGATGAGAGAATTTAATAGAATTTAATCCCAAAAAGTATATCTATACCTGGCATATGCTTATTAAAATGCCCAGAAACTTTCGGTTTTGGTGGTATTGGATGAATTCTCACATATATTTGTATTCTATATATGTGCACCAATGTTATTATAACGAGTATAGAGATTGGCCGAAAAGTTGGAAGCCAACCGTATGAACTCCGCATTTGGACTTTTAAGCCATGAAAATCTAAGGACTGTGTACTTAAAAGTTTGGATTGGGACTGACTTCTCTAAGGATTTACACATATACATAAGTACATAAAGTATAACATATGAATTCCAGATTATAAATTATACGCTACCACGAGAACATAAAATTTAGAATGCATATGTACAGAAAGTATTTGAAGTATAGATAATACTTCCTAAAATAATCTTATTGCTTATTAGTAGAACAGTGGAAGTATCATGGGTTTCAGTTTGAAAATATTTGAACTTTACAAAATGCGTATAGGCTGCTTATATCGCAAGATACATGTATATATTTAATATGAAGAATTATATTTTGGAAGTGGGGTTTTGGCATTTCTGGTCTTCTGGTGGTAATACTTATTAAATTTGAAGGAAACTTCAAGAATTTTGTTATTGCTGCATCAAAATAGTATTGACTTTAATATAAAAACTTTCACTTTTCATCCATGGGCTTTTTTATTATCCGTAATAAATACTAGAACGAAACGACAAAAGTTAAAATTCGGCTGTGGCAAAAAAATTGGGGGTTGAAGAAGATCAGACGTTTTTTTTCGGTAAATTTAAATACTGAAAGTGTGGAAAATTCAATGATTTTTGGAGTTCTACAAGTTTTTTAAAACTGAGCCTTGAAAATGAGAATCTAGATAATGAAATAAATTTTGGTCCAAACCTTCGAGCAAACGAGGCTAACCTCGTCCGACATGAGTTCATTCCGGGTGAGGAGCTGGACAGTCTGTGCCAAATCTTGAGTGCCGAGGAATTGATCGCCATCAAAATCTACAATTAATTCAAAGTGTCTAAGTTAGGTCATCATTAGATTGTACTAGATATGCTATTAAGGTTGAGCTTATAATCAGGCTTATAATATATACACACAGGATAAAATGCAGAGAGCAGAGTAAAGCAGAAATAATCTCAGTCAGTCCGATTCGAAGAGATGTCGTCTCTGGGGAACCATCTCTCAAACTCTTTATCCCCTGCTAACGAATCATTAATGATCTGCCTGAAATCCTCAACTTTACGTGATCTTTTGTATGCATTCTTCTCATATGTACTTACATAAGATATATCATATAAGATATATCTTCCGATTCCGCAGGAGTTTTGCTGCTCCAAAGTATTTATACGTAGATTAGATATACACTATAAATATATGAGTTCCTATAAGCTCCAATCCAACAAGCACAAACATTATATTCAGATACCCGAAATCCCATAACGAATTCGTCAGCACGACCCTCCAGGGATTTTATCTTTATCTAACAATCTTCTGGCATTCAACATAACGTTTCATTTCCTCCCACTAATCTCCTCCGGAATGATGATACTCTTATTATTCTTCATCTTTTCACCCCCTTTCTACAGATGCTCCTTGCAAAACTTATTAACGGCAGTGTGGACAGAAGTTAGCATTACTGCACAATGAATACTTGTAATACTGCTTTTCAAGTGTTTTTCTAATTTGAAAAATTAAATTACTTTTAAACCGATTTTAATTCAATTCAGTGACACTATATTGCACAAGTTTTATAACTTTCTCTTGTTAGTACTTTCGCCGATATTTATTTAATTTGTTGTTTTTCATTATATTTGAAACCTTTTAATATACACTTTTTGAATTAAAATATCATTTTAAAAATTAAAACATTATTTTCAAAATTACAAAATTCATTTTAAAAATAATAAATCTTTAAAAATCCATATTAAAATTTAAAAAAATCTTCAAAAAATTTATTGCGAAAATTAAAAAAAACATTTAAAATGAAAAAAAAGTATTTGTAAAATAAAATCTGTAGCATTGGGAGAACAAAAAACAAGAAAAATAAATTTGGTATTGGTAAAGCACTTTTACAGGATGGGATCAGAATCACTGAAACAAAACCAATCTTCCATCATCTGTAGCACATCATGATCTTCACCAAAAGCGAAGAAGATATTATGTAAAATGTCGTAAACATAGCGGAACAACCCTGGAGTTACGCAGGAGGATATGTGGGAATAAATATTTTATTAGTGTTTTAAAAAGGAAAATGTTGTGTGTAGTAGTGTATTTTACGTATCCATAGTTTTGTTATGCGAAGCACACATGTTATGCAAGTATTGGAAAGGACCATATATACATAAATATACCGTAGATGCGAAAAGCATAATAAACTTTGATGTCACGGGGTGCATGATCCGAAAAGGCAGACAGCATATCCAGAAAGTCTTCGAAGCTTATCCCCTTGCCATCCCGAGAGAATACAGAGCAAATACGATGTCTAAATGGATTCTCCTGTGAAAGAAAAAAAGGTACAAAAAGTTGAAGCTTCATCTAATCTGTATACCCATACCATATGTACATTCTATGCATGATAAAAAGACATTTCAAGGTATTTTCTATACACACGTTTCCGGCACCTCTGTACATATATGTAGTATAATGGTGTGTACATACTTTTATGTATTTACTATTTGGTGCATTAGGCAAAAGGAACGTTCCACTGCACTTTTAGTACTTATAAAGGATTCAAAACGTAGCGAAACGAAATCCCAGGTTGACTTCCGGAGGAACGAAGGTACAAAAATGCTTTCTAAAAGCTATTTTTTATTCTTTCGGTGGTCTGCAAAATTTTTTTGACTGCCCTCAATATATTCTTTTTCCGGACTTTAGAATTCCCTGATTTGATTGTGGGTAGCTGACAAATGTACATCCGAGGATTCCAAAACAGCTTTTTTGAACATTCAAAAAATATATTTAAATATGCATACAACAAACATTTTAAAAATTATTTTCGAGCATTTAGAAAACATTTTTAACGTTAAAACATATTTTTTAGTATTTACAAATATTTGTCCGTATTTAAAAAATATTTTTCAGTATTTCAAAAATATTTGCCAGTATTTCAAAAATATTTTTCAGTATTTTAAAAATATGCTTCAGTATTTTAAAAATATGCTTCAGTATTTTAAAAATATGCTTCCGTATTTTAAAAATATGCTTCCGTATTTTAAAAATATTTTTCCGTATTTTAAAAATATTTTAAGTATTTGACAAATATACTAGGTTACTCCCAAAAACATATTTTTCGAATAAATTAAAATCATAATATGTACCTTGAGTTCCGGCATTCGTGCCACTTGATCACAGGCCACTCTGGCTGTGATTGGTTCCGAGCCGGTCATCGTTCGAGGAACCACTGCTGGGTTCAGTTCACGGAATTTTTTGAACACGCTGGTAGAAGAAATTATTTCGAAAAAGAGAAATAAACATCAAAATTATATTGTAAATCTGATTAATAATAATACATACATTACATTTCAAGAATATTAATACTTCATTACTTTTGATAGCCAAATATTGCATGTCATTAAAACTTACCGAAGGATCTCCTTGCGAGTAAAAAACGTGCAGTCCTATAAACAAATTAAAACAACGGATCTTTTAAAATCCCGAATAGTCATCTATTCAATTAAACTCTTACTAAATTAATAAACTCTGAACAAATTAGGTAGTTCCAATCAAAAGAAACATGAACAAGTTTATTTATTATTATTTTCCATTACTGGCATGATCTCTGATTTCACAACACGGAAACGCTTGGATGTATATTGCACCATCTATCGTAATTTTGTCGCATTTTGAATCGAATAGTGGCTTCACCTACTGCATTTACTTTTTTAGTAGAATTTTATTGATAAATAATTAGATTTTATCTGTAATTATTCCACACGTATTATTGCTACTTAAAACTGTAAACAAATTTGAAAGCATTTGAACTGAGTTTTAGTTTAATGAAGAATAAACAATATGGATACCCCAATTACCTGGTAATCTTCAAGTTGCTCCTCTGTAAACGTCACTATTTTATTTCCCATAATGATGAAATCAAGAAATGCACGATTTAATTTTTTTAATTAATTTAAAAAGTAAAACTTCAAAAGTTTGCAAATGCAAATTTTCTAATGTATTTTTTGATTTGCTGTGATTGTACTAAATGGATTTTTGGAATGTATAGATACTAAATTTTAGCAATTTTGATAATTTTGTTTATTTAAACGTTTATAAATCCCACAAAATTTAATCGTCAAAAGAGAATAGAGATTATGAGTTTCCTCATCGAAATCTCACCACGGAATGGCTAACATATGCAAGAGAAGGAAGCCTGACGTGCAAACGGTTTACTTTTTGGCGATTTCATGCAACTCTTCCATTTGCCTCTTTGATTGTAGTACAAGTATAATCTTCATGGCATGAATATCGTTTTTATATGAATACAAGCAAGCCTTATAATTTTATAGGCAAAAATAGGATTTTATAGACAAAATAGCTGGATTTAATAGGTTGATTTTACAAACAGGAGAGATAGTGAGAGAGGTGAGAATTGTGAGAAATAAAGGGTAATAAAGGTATACATACAGGAATTCATGTATATGTATGTTCGCTAAAATGGACCCCACCCTGTAAACTATTTCCATGCGCTCGCAATATATTTTTGTAGTCTATATTTTATGATCCATCCTTCCATTATTTCCTCTTTTGTTTCTCCCGTCCATCTGGCCGTCTTCCGCTTATGCTTGTATGTAACTTCATCTTAAATAAACAACGGGAAGCCCGATCTGAGCCACAAAAGAGAGTCTTCATGAACTTTATGACAAGAAAGAATCTATTTAAAATACTGTCTAGCGGTGCTGAAAAGGCAAATTTAACTATCTCGACAGTTGCTAAAATGCAAGAAGCTCATGTGTATGTATATGGAAACAAAGTAATAACATCTCGTGATAGCCCGGTGATACGTTATTAATTTTCTGAAATTCAACGATTCAAATTCCATAATTTACAAACTTAATAATGGAATGAAGTAGGGAGGTTCTGAAGAAATTGTTTCAGCTTTGGCTCTCATTCAATTGGCTCTGCACTCCGACGGACAAAGTCGCTAAAAAAGCGCCCTCCTCCAAGCTGAGGTGGTCGGGCAATCTAAAATTTAAAAAAATTAATTATTATTATTAAAATTAGTTATTTAATTATTACTGTTATACTTAAATTAAAAAGTTATCGAAATTAATTTCAAGGAATGTATTGTTTAAAATCGCATTTAAACATCCATAAATTAATAACAATATAATAAGTATTTATTTATTCCAGTAGATATTGTAATTACGTAACATAGACTCACTTAAAATAGAAATCAGCAGCATGGCAATAATAACGGATCAAGTTGCCATCATCAAGTGGTGTGGCACAGAAAAAGATTGTCTTGCAAAGGTTGTACCGTCCAGTCTTGCAGAAATTGCAGTATCTGCAAGGAACACCGGGCTCGATGGCAACGCGGTCACCTTGAATCCAGAAAATAAATTGGTAATTTTAAATAAGACAGATAACGTTGGCAAATTTTTATGTTGTAACTAGTTGCAAAGCGGGGGACGTACTATTTTATATAGTACAGTACTGTTTTTCAGCTCTGTGTACTATGTAATTTTTTGTGTCCTATGTTGTACTTTTATCCGGGCCAATGTACTATATGTACTATTGTAGCGAAGGAAGCTCAATATGGGCATAAATTCTTTAATTTCCCTGTTAAATTTATACCATTTTTTAATGTTGAGCTATTTTGCAATCAGATGATTTAATTGCATGCAAAATGCCATTAAAAAATTAAAAATTCTTTCCCAAACCATTTAATACAATATCTACTACAAAGGTCTTTTTCGGTTTTTCCCCTGATAATTCCCATGTACTCAATGTAATCATTTGATTTCTAATAATAGATAATTTCTAATGTTTGAATATAGAGCTTATTAAATCATCAAATACGGAAACCAGTATTTATTAGGGCTTCTGATCGGGACGGGACGTCCCGATGTTCTTGGGACGAGACTCGGGACGGAACGATTTGGGGACAAAAATATTGTCCCCAGATACATTGGGGACAAAACCGGGACACGAATTTTGCCCCGAAGATTTTCAGACCGGGACAAAATCGGTTCCGGGACACAAATTTTGTCCTCATTAAAAGCCTTGGTATTTATCCACAGGTCAAAAACGTATAATTTTATAAGGCCGAGAATTTGTGAAAAAGGGAAAAGTTTTAAAACGGTGTGCTAGACTCTTTTCACCGGAAATATTAACCCCCAACTGTTGTACATTTCGAAACTGGAAATATACGTTGCAAAATTTGCTTGAAAAACATTGCAAAATAAATAATTGTTTGCGAAATCCAAAAAATTTACACCAGATTGGCCATTCTTTGGCACTGTTCGAATCTCATTAACAGTAATTGTCTTTAACTGTCCTTGGGTAAATGTTGATGAATTATACGAAAACGTGTATATATTTCAAATTTAATTCTTCGTTTAAAAGCAAATGTATTAGAACCACTGTTTATCTTTTATTATCACGTGTCATATTACTATGTAAAATATCCAAATGCAAAATTTGCATAGTTTAGAATCGAAAGGGACAAAATATGTTAAAAAGTCCCAGCCCTACTTAACAGGCTATAATTGGAAACGTACAATATTGTGTGATTGGATCATATGCTCCCGTTATGACATTTTTTAAAAGTGAGCAAATCTGCTACTACTCCTAGGCGACTGACAACTCAATCCTCTATTTTACATTCCGAAGTTAAAACTTTTCTGGTTGCATTATATATTTAACTGTATTAGTGAAAACAAAAGCTATTTGTATATATTTACTCCAACAATAAACAAGCGGGGCTATTTGATGTTCTCGAAAGCGTGCCTGTCCAGTATACTCGGACTTGCAGGGCAGATAAGAATCCACAACATTTTTGAATTGTAAATTGTGAATGTAATTGAAGTTGTACTTAGAATCGCTCTGTTTGATAAATAAACTATATATCGTTACTTGATGTGCCACTTGGACAATCCACCCTCATTATGAGTATGAGTACAACTACCTCCAACAACTTCAACGACGTTATAAATTGATCAAATCAACTTATTCCTTTTAAAAATACTTGGATGTCGACTTCAAAAAGTTTAAAATTAGTATTTCGAGTTAATACGAAAAGAATGAAAATTGAAATTATTAAATCGATGGAGTTACATCCCAACTTACATTTAAAATGCTGGTGGTTGTCTCATCTTGCATTCAGATATTATTGGAGTTAGCCCATTCTGCATCTTCACCAACGATATATATAAACGCGTAAGCTTTACCCGGAATCCAGTGCCGAAAAAATGTTTGCTCCGCGACGATTTACGCGACTCCACAAAAGAACCGTTCGCAAAGGAAAGCGCACGTTTCAACTCTTAAATACCCAAATAAATGTGTACCCGTATGTATCATTTCACACCTAAAACACAAGCCTATTGGTTCAAGCTTCAGAAAAAATGAAATCTTAAAATCTTTCAAATCTAATTTTATTTTATAATTACCCGGGCTTCCTTTACCAGGATGCATGCATTCATCAATGGAAAATAATGTTTAATTAAAAACGGAGTTTGGCAAGTGTTAAGAATGTTATGTTCATTAAACAAACAGAATTCTAAAAACACTGGTAAATCCGAAACTACCAGGCTAGATGTTAACAATCGATTTGACACTTGAAATACCTTAAAATACTTGAGTGATTTCTAATATCTACGGATGTAATTTTCTCCTAAATTTGTTATTTTTTAAAAGCCCGGATATCTAAACCCGAAAAGGACAGTTTTTACTATTTGAATTTAAATAAAATTCTGTTTGCATAACAGCGTAATTTGTTGTAATTTTTAGAAGCTGATTACTTTTAAAACCCGAATAACTCCGAAACTACCCGGTGGATTTTTTTCGTACACGAACTCGCATATGCCCAAGGATTTTATGTTCCTTGTTTCAGGCATATACGCTACCAGGTTTTGTAGTTATCGTATCCGCGGTTACAGGGACACTAACAGGTATTCTATAGGGGCGCTCAACGTGCCCCAAAGAGCAACCTCCAAAATTGAAGAGATTAAAGAGATTAATATACTTCTATATTTTTATGGAAAAAAATAATAAAGATATAAAATGAAAGTCCTACTTTTTAACAGAACAGAAATTTTTGTAAAAGGTAAATAGGATCCCACTGTATGTTTCAAAGCCTGCCGAGTTTCTTCTTGTGCCTGAATTGACTCCCTTTAATTCCATGCAGAGCAAGACTGCAATTTCTTGTAGGTCCTAAGCACTTCCTGTAAATCTTAGGGGTTTTCCCGCACAGTGACACAAATACTAAACTGGAATTTGAACTGTTTTACTTCGCAGTTGTTGGAATAGCATGAAAGTGAGAGATTGCTAATTTAGCATACATTACAAACAATACAGTTTCAAACCTGAATTTAGTGCTATTATTATTTGAATTTAATACAAATTTACTCAACTACTAATGTTACTACACAATCTAGATTTGCTTGCGGAAAGACAACAATTGTATGCTAACAGGTAGAATTTATAGAGCTTTAGTAATATACATTTATACAATATTGTAGTGATTAGTGTATTAGGTTATTTTCGAGCGATGGTCTATACTGTATTTGTATAGGAGAATAATTTGTACTTTAAGTTACTCTACATTTTATTTTAGTCTATGTTCGACATAAATGAATACACGTTGACTTAGTATAGGACCATTACGGAATCCATACACTTTACAGTCGTTTCCTTGCAAATATTGTTTGAAATTTGTTTTATTTTGTCTCGAAATTAAACACGATTTGTTTGAAATGTGGTTTAGCATGTAAATTGCTTATCGCCACAGTCACTATTTCTGGCGTACCAATAACTTACCTTTAATCGTTAGTGGCACACCCTAGTTAATAGCTTTTCACAAAAGTCAAAAAGTGTAGTAATGACAATTATTACTTTTGATAATAAATATTTTTAATTTTTATTTATTTTAAGTTCTTGCTATTATTAGAAAAATATGTACAAACTTTGTTTTCAAAAGTCAGAAAATTTAAATAAATGTCATTTGTGCTGTGATAACAATTTAAAAATGCGAATAAGTGAAATGTACTCGATTTATCTCTGGTCCGTTGTTAATGTAATTATTTTAAATATTAATTGTTTTTAATTAAATTATTATAATAACGGATCACAGTAATTTATCGAGAATTATCTCTACTTTCAAGCTCGAAAATCTTGTTGATTTCAGTAAACGTACGTGCGATTTGTAGTGCATAAAGTAGTGCTTTGTTTATTTTAATGATTGTTAATTTATTAGCTAATGCGAATAACGTTTTGAGGTATTGGAAGATAAAATCCACCAGGTGTTTTTTTTTCGATGAAATTAAACTGGCAGCGGACAAGAATTTTATTTTAAGCAATTTTGAACATTTAGTTACCCTAAGAAAACTTCCAAGTACTTTGTATGGTTTTATACTAAATCGTTTCTAATGAGTAAAAATATCACAATTTCTACAAACTTACGCCGAATATAATATGTTCGGATTTTTTTGGACTTAGAATTCTTTCCATATGTGGAACTAGAATTAGAATTTATTTTCTATCAGGTTACATAACTAGTTTAATTCCGTGTATATAAAATCGTTGTTGCAAGAATCTAGAATGAAAAATTGAAAATTTGGATTGAAGTGGTTAGTTTACTTAGGATGGACTAGCCTTTTCAATACCTAAATTGTTATTATAATTTAACTGCAAAATGTCGTGTAATCAGGATAAACTATTGGGGTAACTTTGAAATTTCACCTAATCCGCAATAATTATTGGGAATAACAATTTCAATGTATCCGGAATAAATAACGGGAATAACAACATTTTTGTTATTTAAGTATATACGAATTGACTAAATTTTTATCCCTTTCGGCACATTTTTTTCGACTTTTTGCACATTTTTAGGGTTTTATAATTTGCGTGACAAACGGTATGGAAAATAAAAATTTGAAACTCATTGCTTCTAGGGTAACGTTTTGTGCTGAATTCGAAAAAAATGTCTTACCTGTGTTTGGTCGCTAATTTAGATTGCAGAGTTTAAAAACCTAGATTTTGAGCACTAAATCACACATTTTAATAGGAATGCATGAAAATTGTTTTGAAACCCGGAAAAATGGACCTAAAGAATTTAATTTCCTTACATTTGAGTCCATGGTCATGTAGATTGGTGGAGTTTTGTACTCCCTATAAGCAAATCCCCGGAAAGCATTTGGTGCTCCCATTTAAATACATGGATATAGAAAAAAAATTAATTTTGTGCATAAATGGGTCTATCTAACCGCAAACTATGAGTTTTTGATATTTTCGAGGTTAGCAAAAAACTTCGGGTTCCTGGCTTTCAGGGTAAGTCTGAAATTACTTTTAATAAATCTGTATATATTATTTTAGAATTAAATGTGAATTTTGTATACATGACGAAGTAAAGATGAACATCAAATGCACAGTACAGCTACATAGAAAACATTTATATTTTTTATTGAAATCTGTATAATATGCTTAAGAAATTTAATAATTATGATTGAATATGAGTTGCTTCCTTTGTCATTTGAGCTACAAAACTATTCATATTATATTATATGACTATCCTTACCGTTAGTATTAATATTGTAACAATTTTAACATGCGATAGTATCTCAGGTATATATCATCATCTCTTCTCCGGTATTCCTCTCCATTTTAAATGCATGCCAACGGACTAATTAATAATTAATATACTGATATTTTATATGATAAACAAACATGGTGTACAAATCAGTGTCAAATCGAAACTATGTATAGAGATCTCTTAAATTAAATCTAACTTTCTCATTTCTAGCAATAAGTTTTTTGCAAGGTTGATTTTATGGGTAAGGATTCGAATATAATAACGACGATGATACATTCGTGCAATAACAACCGTAATAATTATACTAATGTATTAAAACTTGTTAATATTATAAGTACATTAATCTTGTATTGATTTGTATTAGATTCCGTTTCTGGTACATTATTATAGCTAAACAGTAAACCGTTTTTGTATTATTGTGTTAATATTGTTATTATAATATTTAATAACATTCGTCGGGTCTATAATTAGCACAGGTGACCCATTGTGTGACAGTCAAAATTCGACATTATAATAATAAGTAATGTAGTGTCATTAAATGTAGAGATTCCATTTAAAATCTTTTATCCTATAACATCCAAATCTTTAAAAAAATGTTGAAGTATACATATGTAAACGTTAATGCAAAACCTTAAATCCATATATCTGTAAGTACAATAACGATTGCAATAACGACGCCATTATTTATTTCCGCAATCAAACACTCTTGATTAAACTGAACATTACATACAAAGTTTTTAGATTCAAGAGCTTATTAATATTATTACTAAAATTAATTCAGTTAGCTATAATTACACGTAAATACTTTATTTATAAATAATTTTATATCAAAACATTGTTACCTCCAAACAGTTAAATTGTTAACAAGCGCTTCTGGAAGGAGCTTGCGTTTGATTTCTTGTACAAAACAGTGAAAATGCTTATTATTAATATTACAAAATTAATTGATAAGTTAAATAATTATTTTCAACTGTAGATACTTATAATATTAGTTACATTTTAAAAACTTATGTTTAAAACAATAATTTAAATAAATAATTTATTCACAAAATTTGTGGTTAGGAACAAAAACTCATGTGAACGTATAGTTTGTAGGAATATTCAAACCAGGAAATGTTTAGCTGCACCTGAATAATTCCGCAAATATAATAAATGTATTAATATTCATAATCATAATCCAGCAGCCTTATGGAAAATGATTGCAAAACCTTACTTACGTAGAAGTACACATGTACATACAATAATAATATTGACTTAATCTTTGTTGGGCGATTGTCCCGTCAGTTTTTCACACTAAGTTTATCTTTTATTGTTACAACGGTGTATATGTATAAGTACGTTAAGTAAGTAATAAACCTTCCTGAAAATACTTTGTACTCTTTCATTCATAAGAAAAAACACATACGATTTTTTAAAAACATCATCATCCTAAAATTTCTTATTAAAAAGAGAACCTTTGTGACGCTGGAAAGCATGTAACATATAATTTCTTAAGCCTAACTTTCATTTTTCAGTTTTTCATTATATCGTCACGTTAAGTGAGACTGTAGCATCAATTTAAGTAAAAATGTAACATCAATTTGTCTTGTTAAGTGTCTTCAGTGTCACAACCACTGTGTGTAATAATAGTACAACGTTATTATTAGTTTCTTGCGTGTGTGTGTGTGAAGAAGGGAGTAGAGTAGAAAACGTGTTAAAATTTGTTTTTTCCTTGAAAAATTGCTCAACTATATTATTATACATATATATTTTTTGCAAATAGTCGAATATTATTTACTTTCTCTCTCAACGAATTTAAGGATTTATTGACGAGGATGAGCAAGAGGGACTAAGACAAATAAGGTCGATAAATTTCCTGGGCATATCTCATTTACTATATTATACTTTTTACACCCAGTACTGGTTCTTCCCCTGACTTTGCTGTTTCTGCCGCTCCAACGTGCTCGTACTCCGCAGCGTCCCCATATTACTATGATGACCATAGGAGGAAGGGCCGGGATGATGATGCTGAGCAGCCGGCGGTGGGGGTGGAAGATGATGAAGGTAGGAATCCACTTGGCCAGGCGGGTCGTTAAATCCTGTCTCGTCCATAGCGGTTACGTCTCGGATATCCAGCGGTGGGGGGAGCAAGGTACTGGTGATAGAGCCATAGGTGAAGCCGTAAGGCTCAGGTGGATCTATCTCTTCGGGTAAAGGAGCAAAAGTATCACATATTGGAGTTGGTGGCAGGAGAGGACACATCATCAGTGAATTGCTCCCGGAGTAAGCACCACCTGAGTCAGTTGAATTTCCTCCTGACAAAAACAAGCTTATTAATCTACATGTTTTTTCCAGATTCATTTACACTTTTCATCACAAATCGCATATTAATTTACATTTCCATCACAAATCGTATAATCATTCACATTTTTCATCCAAAATCCCCTACTAATCCACATGTTTCATCCAAAATTGCCCATAAATTTAAATTTGCAAAATCCTAATAAACGATTATTAATATTAATATCACAATGTCTTAAATGACCTAATCTTCCAAAAAGTATTACGAATAGCACAAAATTGCTCTCGTTTTAAATTAAGTAACCAAACATTTATTACCTCCGCTTCCAGCACACAAGGGAGTTACCCTGCATTGAGGGATAGATGGCGTCGGCATTCCAGCGGAAGCCGAGCAACTAGTCCAGGAGCCCGAATCGGATCTATTCGAAGCTCCTGGCTTGTTATGAGAGTGGTGACTATGATGACTGTGACAATGTCTGGATTGTCGGGGTGATAATGTGGACATCATTAGGGGCCTCAGAGCAGCGGTCGTTCCCGTGTCCGAGTCTGAATTACAAGGGTCAAGTGTGGACGGAGTGTAGGCATCGATTATGCCGTTGCTAATGCATTTCGGATCCGCTCCACAACCATTGTTTAAGCTACTGACGGCTCGGCGTGGAGGCGGTGAGGGCCTGTTAAAATTTAATTAAGTATGTTTTGCATTAACTTTATCATTAGGGGTGCTTATTAGAATTAATATTAGTGAATTTATAACGAAGGAAATAATAAAATATGATTTAAATGGCCATTTAAGTATGCATGTTTGGTGTTTTAACTCGCTTTTATATTATTTATAATATTCCTATATACTTAAATAATGGTTGAAAGATCGTAGAAACGAATATTTGGGAATGATAACGAAATAAAATATTTCATTTACCTTCCACGAGTGTTCTTAAAACAAGCTTGGATGTGTGAGCCACGAAAATGAAAACATAGTAAAATGATAAGAAAGCATTTGTAAATATACGTGGAATGAAATATATACTTGAATGAAAAAAGTCCCAATGAAAACATTGTGTGGGTTTCAATTTTCAATTTCCAACAAGAAGGTAAAGAAAGTCGTTCAACTTGCAAAGTAAATAAGAAATGCAAATGTTGCGGAGAAGTTTATAACTTTCGTATAGAAGATCCCCTATGTACTATTTGTATGTACTCTGTTTTCTCCTATGTGTACTCCTATGTATGTACATATGTGAAAGATATATTATAAGTATATGTGAAGAGGAAGTGGAAAATGGAACCGAAGGCAATTTACGTTTTGGAGCAAGTACAGCGAATGCCGACGATGAGGAATAAACTGAGCGTGACGATCCCGGCGACGACCACAGCAATGGTGATGAGGGAGTCTTTGGTCATGTGTGGCGTCACCAGAAGTGTAATGTCTCTCATGGACGAGCCACTGCCGCTCCTCTTGGTGGCGGGGTCAGTCGAGCCATCCGAGATAATTTGATTTGGCATCTTCTCATCGTACAATCGATTCCTCTCCTGGCTGTCGTCCCGAATATTGAATTTTGCAATTCCTAATGCCGGCTGCACTCCCGGAGCTAATACTTTGAAAACAAATTCATCCGCCATGGACACTGACGAGGACGCTCCAGCAGCTGAGGATGACGAAGAGGACGCGGAGGACGACGAGGAAGAAGTGGCGGAGTAACGAAACGGAATAATCTCATTATTGTTCAGGTCTGCACTCGACGGCGAGTACATGATTGAGCCTCTCCGAATGTCCTCATGAGAGAACCGACCCGCAACTCGACCCAATTGCTGCATCTGTCCTGACTGCTGTAAATGCTGCTGTTGCTTCTGATTTTGTCCTCCCTTATGATTATTCCTACTATAAGGAACTTTGTACAGCACTCCGTACTTCGGAGCGAGTAAAACCTCATAGACAGGGTTTGCCCCAGTGATGGCAGCCAATGGAGAGGCATCCAGAACAGCTAAATTAAGTACGGTTGCGACTGAAGATGATGCGGAAAATTCGGACTCATCTGGAGCAAGTATCCCACCCACAGCAAATCCCTTAACAAAGGATCTCACTTCCTTGACTCGCTTCAACAAAGGCACAGCGACCACATTCACGAGCCAGGAGGTTGAGGCAGAGGCTCGGTGGAGGTCCCGGAAAGATGCTCGCACCTCAAAGGAGTCATTAGAGACATGCATATCCGTCTGGACATAGGACAATTCCCCTCTTAACAATTCATAATGGGTGAACGTTGTTGGGGCGGAGTTGCGGTTCTGGAGTAAAATCTTCCCATGCAAGGGTAAACGAGTAATGTTGTAGACTAGTCTAGTTAAATGGCCATTTGTAGAGGCGGGCAGGTTCATTAGAGACAGTGACATGAGGTTATGTCCTTGCTGAATCCGGATCGGAGCCGCCTGACTCTGCGAAGCTTGTAAACTAATAGCCTGCACTGGTATAGTTAGACTGACGGGGGCTGCCGGAAAATGACCGTCAGACACTTTCAGGTTGATTACGGCTGGAGACACCGGGCCCGAATGGTAGAACATAACTTTACTTGCATCCACGTCCGCCTGTGTTTCAAGTGCAATTATATCTTGTATATAGTTTAGACCCAAAAGCACAAATTACAATTTACACAGTTTCAACTTGCATTAGCACAGGCTACGATTTCAACTCATTTCACGATTTCAACTCATTTCTCGATTTTAAATACACCTTCTGCAACTCTGCAAAATTCTGCATGTCTATTCCAAACCAAATTTACTATCTAAATTAGTAGCACATGCTGATAACAGCTATATAGTCAAATATATTTCGATTTAAAATTACATGCAAATTACTACAACGTAACACTATAGGAGAGTTCGACTTTGAACAGAAAGCTGATGAGAATCCACAAGTCTCACACAAAAGCACCTCACGGCAATCATAAATATGTATTTAAAAGCATAGTCATTAGTATATAGATATTGTAGCTATGTATATTATTACATTAGAAGCTACCAAATACACGAAAATACACAGGTTGCACAGCAGGACATGGCAGGATTTAAAATGCAATTTGCACCGAACGATATATTGCCATGCGGTGAGAGCTGATTATACAATAGTATCTCTACTTCGTTATTAGCTTTAAATTGCACTCCCCGGTAGTGGGTAATGCAGTACTAAGTACTACATTTATGTAGTAAACTCTAATAAATCTGCAAATGGAAAAAGAGCATACACAAAAGCTTTCAAGCGCTAACTTTCCTCGCGAGGAGTCATTCGAGAATTAGCAAGCTTATATACTTTATTTACTGTAGATTTGTTATGTCACAAGCAATTAGTTTTATGTTGGTGGACCCCGAATTTTCTGTTTTACTGCTGCCCGAAAGGCTACTCACGAACTTCACATCTTGCTGGTGGCTACTCTCAAGCATGCTACACATACTCACATGTACACACATATCTCGGGGAAGAGCAGTCAGGAACAGCGAACAGCTGTTGCAGGTTGTAAATGACACCGAGTCGGGTGCAGATGTGAGTTTATACTAGCAAAATGTAGATATATACATATAAGCATGTTTTACAAACTACCCGCTTTTTATAATGTCAAAAGATTACAAGCATTTTGTTATTTTGTAGATAGAAAGTATACGTGCAATATATTATTGTTCTCCACAAAATTACATACATGCACGAGCATTTCGGTTGTAAAATACATAGAATTACAGAGTACGTGCACTAGTAGTCTATAAGTATAAAATGTAGAGCAACAACAAGAAGACAGATCTGTGAAATTTCGTGACCGACCTGGGTGAATCGAAGAGCCGTCGGCAGAGCCTTAAAATACTCGGGCTCGTTGGTGGCGGTGGTGGTGCTCATGGGCGTCGTCATGGAGTCGGACGAGGACAGGAGAACAAATCGGCCATGTGATATTTTCGACACTTCGTAGACGATGTGTGCCGGAGGAGTGTCTGCATCTGAAGTCAGTAAATCGTTCCGGCTTAATTTCCTCCAGTGTTCCTGTCCAGTTGAGAGAAAAGCAAAATTGAAATGTCGTATTCCGGCAACCATACATATCTTTTTTATCTTATGTAATACACTCCTTGTCCCTTTATACATAATACAGTCCCATTCTCCCTATATATTACCATTACTTCCTTCTCCTCCAAAAGCAAAAACAAAAGTCTTTAACAAAGATCCTGGACCTTGTACAGACACTTGCCATTTATCTCCCCGGGCTTCCCTCTTCTCTATCTCCCTGCTATTGGGCGAGCAGTATTAACTAAACTCTTGTGAGCAATTCTATATAGTAAATGTACAAATTTACAAACTGACAAATCCCTTTGGAAAGACAACTACAGATAGTACATACATACACACTATATTCAATTGTATCTACTATAGGTAAACTATAAATATACCGAAATGGAAGAGCACCCATCTCTTCCAGTCTTCCAAATTATTTCATTGAATTCACCCAAATTCGAAGCGTCTTACAGCTCCGTCCTTAATCCTCTTTATCTCCCGAGACTCCATTCTACACTTTTAGACCTCCTTACTTCACAGTATAATATTATACATTTAACGGAATCTCCATATAACACCGGAATTTCCATTATCCCTCCACTTAACTACACTTGTCCATTTGCACACTTTGATTTTCTTATTATATTATATCAGTCTGCTCTTGTAACTATTACACAACTATCTTACAACGTGCATTTCCTATTCACTAAGGACTCTTTAACTTATACCTTCCTTCAGTCTATAGAATTAAATTAATGTAGTATTTATTACAGAAAGCCGAAGATAAAAGCCTTGAATCATGAATTTTAGCATGTGCATGTATTTAATCATTTATCTAAAATTGCACCAAAATTCCAAAATACTCTCCCCATAAATAAAATAACAGACAGAACATTTTGTATTTAAGATATTTTATATTTACGTATGTACGAATGCATTTCTACTAAAAGGGATCTACTCTTCTCGGAAACGACATCCGAAAAACTGACTCTGCTCATTAATATCCACTATCTACTCTATGGCTTGGCAAGCGTTCAGCGTTACTCCTTTGCGGCAGCAAAAGATTTTTCTAACTAAAAAAAGAAATATGCACATAAATATTTTTTATAATAAATATAAATTTATATTGAAAATTCATATTTATATGAATATTATTTGAAAATGGGAATTTTGGTTATACAGAGATTTCATATAATATACAGAAGAGGCTACTGCTGTAGAAAAATGATCTTCAAAGACAAAATTAACTCACGGGGCTGACCTTCAGCACGTAGATTTGTCCTGATTTGGTATTATATTAAAAGATAATTTTCAGAATAATTTAACTTAGAAGATAACCCTTGGGAGTTTTCTTGTAAAGAATTATTCCTATATAAATATACCTATAGTTCTGGCTATACCTCT
Organism: Lipothrix lubbocki; assembly: GCA_034696945.1. Lineage (NCBI taxonomy): Eukaryota > Metazoa > Arthropoda > Collembola > Symphypleona > Sminthuridae > Lipothrix > Lipothrix lubbocki. The sequence continues at coordinate 19,226 of JAQGAK010000637.1, forward strand.
AGTAAGTTCATACAAGTGTGACATATGGTTAATGTATGGGAAGGCAAGATCAAGACTACGTTCACAACAGTATGTACATAAATAGAGCAGAAAAAGGAGATTATGAGGCTCGGGGAATAAAGAAAGGAAGTGAAAAGGAAGTGAAGGAGGGGAAGAAAGGGAGCTCCTAAAATCAGAATCGGAATGAATTATTATTGTAGTTACTCTACGGACGGAGTCACATATCCTTTCTTCCGAACAAAATCATAGCATACGAGTAGGTACGCAGGCAGACACACAAGAGGAATAACGAATAACTGATCCTTCTCCCTGGATTGCTCCTTTTTAAAAGAATAGCGAGCCTTGTACAAAGAAAGGTGGGGAGTTCGGAGGAGCAGAGAATCAGATCTTTTCCAATCTATGGTTCAAGAAGAGATATCTGCTTAAATTCTTCCAAGAATCTCATGCAATCTACTATGCCCCGACAGATCTCCTGGAATCTACAAATCTGCACTAAAAAACTGCTGGAACCAATTTTTACAGGAAATATAAGTACATAGAAAAAACTTATATGGAATCTAAAATGTAGGGCTGGGAGTTGAATGAAAGGCATGGACGATTTCTAAATCTAAACTATTTGATAAGAAGAAATTCAAAATTATACGAAATCGAAAATATATAGGAAATTTAGCAAAGAATATAAAACATAGGAAACCTTAAAATATAGTTCTGAAATTTAGATCTCTAAACTATAAAAATATAAGAAATCTAAAAATATGTAGGACGAAATCTCTAAAAAAAAAATATAAACGCTCTTCGAAGAAATCTTGGGCAATTTATACCTGAAGACATCTTCTGGAATCTATGCCTGAGCAGTTTTTTTAGCAATCCCTGAAACCATCTTCAATCTATGGTTTCTCTTGTGAGGTTTCGAGTAAAGAAAGAAAACAGCAGAGATTCTTAAAAGTAAAAGGGACTGTGTGAGCAATGGGGTAGATAGATAGATGTTTAATAGATAGAAAGGAAGAAGAAGGCTGCGGAACCAAAGCAAAAGCAAGGAGCGGAGATGAATCTTCTCCCGAGGTAACATCACTGACAGAGTATATATTCCCGCGGAAAATAAAAATCCCTTTTTGAGAAGCTGCTGAATGTGGGAAGTGATGGGCTAATCGGTAAGTTATGTCCTCGGTAGAATTACAAACGATGACAATAATTGCGCCTGGCAGTGCTACATTAGTACTTGATGTGACTCTGACTCTGGCAAAGAAATAACGGATCGACGAGCTTCAATTCGACACATACAAGGAAGAAGAGGGACGTAAAGATTATACAGTGAAAGTATATAGTGGTCCTATACCTATAGTAATAGTTTAGTATAGGAGTTGAATATATAGTGGAAATCAAAGGAGTGTAGATGTATAATTTAATGTAACATAATCTAATATAATAAAAGGTAGCTATATAGACTATAGTGATTTCAGATAGGAAGATATAGCTTCGGTATAAAATAGTAGGTGTAGAAGGTTATACTAACATTATTAAGGTATGGAAATACCATTGTAGAGTATATACATACAACAGTTGAGTATGGCAGAATCTAACTAATAATATCGGATACACATTAAAGGAGGAAAGTCAAAGCGAAAATAAAGAATGGTGCTTTCGATAGCAGGAAAATCAAGACCTTTGAATATAAAACAGGAGGAAGTATGTGTATAATTATACAGAAGCTGTAGAAGAAATATTTGGATTTTGGAGCAATACCCGATGAAAATATATGAAGGGTGTGCATATAGTAAGTGCCTATATAGTATCTCTATCAATGGATTATATGAAAAAATAACTGTATACTATAAGTATATAAAGCATTTAAAAGCGGGCTGCCGGAGAGGGAGAAGTGGTACCTGAACGACGGCGAGGACGGGTCCTTTCGGTGAGGAGATGTGGAAGGGCTGATCATTGACGGGAGTGATATGGACCGGAAGAGTTACATTGACCAGCCAAGTGGAAGAACCTGCCTCTTCTTTGGGAAGCTGCTGCTTGCCACTGCTACCGCCGGCAACTCCAGAAGCCACAACGCTATTAAGTGTCCACAGCCAGAGGGACAGTTCCAACAAGTCCTGCGTCGTCTCTGAGTCATCATGAGTATATCTTAAGGTCCCGCGATCCACCGCATCTAATGAGATTTCCGCTCCTTTGTTTAAAACCTCCCCATTTACTGTCAAGTTCCCGTGTTTCGGCTCCGCCAACAGCACTAACTTCAGTACCGGCAACTCTCCACTTCGCCAAATGTTCCCTGATTTAAAAAATCACCACAATTTTTAATCGGTTTATTAGTTGTTAAAATTCACAGACAAAACTATTACATATATAATTAAATCGTATTTTTTTTAAATAAATTTATAATTTATTGTATATTTTCAGCCCAGAACCGAGAGAAAAAATATTTGCAAGTCAGAAGTCAAGAAACCATATATAACAAATTCTCGATAGATAAGAAAAAAATTGAAGTTTGGAGGAAGAAACAAATTTGCAGGTCGAAGAAGCGAGAAAAAAATATGTATTTAAAACTCAATTAAGTACGTTCTTTACATATAATTTAAGCCAGGAGGAAACTTAATATGTGCATATCAATTTTAAACTCAAAGATTCTTGACACATAATTTAAAACTCCAGGATTCTCCGCACATAATGTCAAGCTAATAAAAGTATAGACTAGAAGATTCTCAACATATGCATTTTACTTAAAACTCCCAATTCCAACATAATATATACATAAGCCCTTTAAACGCATTGAAAGCCCAAAGATTGCCTATTTCAACCCCAAAGACGTCAAGAAGAAGAAGGGGCTCATTAATGCAGCCACAGGGCTGTTCACACATATAAAGTAACAGAGGATGACAGAAGATAAAATACATCAAATTGCTATACAACTCTAAAACTTGGTTCTACGAAACGATGAAAGTCTTCGCTCACTTTGGAGTTCCCTCCGCACAAAGACACACACACACACCACAAATGGTAAATACTTTTTAGCAGAACAGCAAGCAATATATTATTGCACAGGAATTTTGTGTAAAGGTTGTTTCTTCATTTAAGCAAAATAAGGATCCCGGGATCCCCAGTAGTATACCTACAACTAGTACGACAAGCAAAAAAGCATACGGACGACAGTTGTTAGTAGAAAATTATCCGCCGGAGGAATCTCTCCGAGAATGATATATTTATAGATATAAATACATGACTTATATATATATATAGGTAACATTCTATAGCATTAGGAAATGAGAAGGAATATTATTATTCTAAGAAAGTAGTCAGGCCGATTGAAATTCTTACTGCATTCCTTCCCTTTCATTATGAAGATTAGCACGGGGTAAAGGGATGACTTGAGAGACGAAAATCTAGTAGGTTTTTTTTCAACCGTTTCACATTTACGTATATACAATATAAGTATACGTATATTACTATAGGGGACTATATCAGCTATAGCTATACCATATACATAACATATGGTCGTGCCATACAGATTGGCTACCATTTCCTAAAATGTATTTTCTTGGCCTATATATTTAAAAAACTATTTTTCCCAAGCTTTTTTCCCCTGTATACATACAGGCTCTTGAAACATTATATGTATGTATATATCTATACACAGTAGTACAACACACTGGAAATCGAACTACTCAGCATTTCCAGCCTGGTCCCTTTCAACACCAAGAGGACTTCTTGTGAGAAAGCCCTGCCTACGTGGGCAGTTGAAGAGTGTGACACATGATGAAATATCCGGAGTGACAATGACGATATTTCATTCCAAGCATGACTCCACTTTTGCTTCACAAATTTATTCTCTCTCACACACACACATACATATCTACATATACGTACTACAAGTATACACACAAGTCTGGCCCTACTTAAAAGAGACGAAAAACCATGCGGGACGGATTGAAATGCCCATGTATTGTACTACTTTTAAAAAAAGAAATATATGTATATATTAGTATCAACGTCTACGCTTTTTCCTTCTATTCTTTTTGCAAAAAAGAAAAAAGAAGCTTCCCTGATTTCTCTTTCGGTCTTCGTTTTTTTTATTACAATGTATTTCATATTCAATTTATATTCTCACACGACGAGGTCACGCCATCCATTAAAGCCTCATTTCCATACTTTTAGCACCCTTATATATGTACATGCGCCTCCTTATGGAGGAGGATCCAGCTTCAAGTCCACTTTGGCGGACAAGGCTTATCCTGTCTCGGTGATTGCCTCAATTTTCCAAAACGAAGAATAGGCCAGAGTGACAGTGCGTGTCTATCACTTTACACCAAAGCTTTTCGAACAAAATCATCGCAGCCTTCTTGGTGAATATTATTTTAGAAATTTATATAAACTGTAACATAGTATGTAGGTATAGTAGAATTATATTATATAAGTATAGATATAAGGATATACTCAAATCCAAATTTCTAATATTATTCTTAACGGGAAATATTCATAATTGATACTCATAATTGATTGATGATTATAATATTGTATCTATTAAGTACATGCATTTAAGCTTTACCAAAATTTTGCGTAAGTATTATAATAATTTAATTAAAATATAATAATATTTAAAATATTGAAATAACTTACATATTTAAGGAACTTTCATCATTAATATACATAGAGAGATCCTCAACATCCCAAAAACTTGCTTCTCGAAGAAGTAGCTTCGGTTTTATTACTCAAGGGAAGTTCTACCAAGAGATATATTCTTAAAAGCATATGCATGTCCTAGTATTCTCAAAGTGTGCATACTATAAATGCCAAAATTTTCAATCGCATTCCTCTCAACTCTCTTGAGACTTTCAGGTTCTCCCTGAACTCCGTACCTTTTGTTCCTGTTCGGACAGATTCACCTAACTTTTCACATCTATTCATTAATCTTTGCTCATTAAGAAAGTATTATTATGCGGAGAATGGCTCTGCCTATTCGCTATTTTTGAAATAGTCCTATATACATTAGTGAGCTATGTATACTTACGATTAGTTGTACATTATGTTGTAATATAGAAATTATAGTGTAGAAAATATTATAATATTACAGAAAACACGTCTATAGTTCCATATTACACTTGTAGAACTATAAACACTAAAATCAATATTTTAAATGCTGTGTGTGGAGGACATATGTATACATGGAGCCTCTTAAATATTGACGTGACTTTTTTGGCTACTCTTTCAACTTTTTTTATTCTTCGATTCTTTCCTACTTTTCTGTCCCTTTGAGAGACAAGAAGCCTGCTGCAACTTTTTCGACTCATTTCCAATTCCGTGATTACAAGGCTGTCAAAAGTCTTGGCGAAAAGAGAATAACTATAGATATACATACAGTATAAGTATATACTTATACCATGTCAAAGCCCGAGATTGACAGAATAGTTAAATCTCTGTATTAGTACATATTGTATATATATGCATTTGAAGTTTTCCCTAGCCTGACATTTTCTGACAACTGACCCATTACTGGGACTGTCGGTCAGCTGAATATCGGCGTCCGACACTCTGGAAAATGAGCTAATTTTTCAAGAGTATATAAATACCTATATAATAATAATTTTTCAGGCTGAGAGTAAAGTGTCCTTCTCGAAAAATGAATTGAATGTAGATATCTCCTTCTCACACTCTCCTCACCCTACCCGATATTTCAAAAAGTTTGATTAATACATAAAGCTTTAATAATCCAGTTGGAAATTGTTTCTGGCAATCTGGACGTACGGGATGGAGTTATGGACAGTCATTTTTAACCCACAAATCTATCCTTCGGAGGGGAAACTGTATTGTATATTTTCTGGAGTGTCTTTTCCTATGTTTCTAGAATATTTTCTCTTCTTTTCTTGAGTAGCAAACAATTATTAGCCAAAAAGTGTAAAAATATTTTTAAAAAATCATATACACCCACAATTTGCAAAAAGCCCACAACTAAAAACGCATAAATCAGAAAGCAGAAAACATGTGCATTTTAAACAAGAAAGAAAATATAAATAGTAAAAGGAATAGGGAATAGTATGGAAGCTGTAGAGGAGAGGAAAATCAAGGGAAATTGGATGATTTAAAGCTTTTAGGACAAAAGCATATATAGAAAGAAAAATAGAAGCAAGGGTCGGGAAAGTTATATGGGATTGTGAAAAAACCGGAGGACAAAGTGGACAATTGAGAAATGGCTTTCCATTTTCCCATCCAACATCAGCCAAAAAATAAGAGGATGATGATTTTTCGGAACATTGGGGGAGGGCGGGAGAAGGAGAAAGCAGGGAAATCGAGCAGGATCGAGGATTTAGAATGAGCATTTATATCGTCGTTGAAGAGGCAAATATAACTATCAACACATTTGCTAAAACCCAAGAATGACTATGGTTACAAGGTATTGCACAAATATCCCAATGTAAAACTGAAGACTATGCCGTTTAAAAACATGGGGAATTGTTTACATTGTTTAGTATAGCACAGCAAGCAAAATCCGGCTGCTGCTGGAAAACTAATGCTAAGTCTTGCATGTAGTAATATATGAGAAAATATTCTAGCAGTTTCTAAAGTTTGTGTCTTTGCCATGCTAAATAAACGGGATATAGTCACTTTTGCAAGCCAAACTTTAAAAATAATATTCGGAAGCTGTAGCCATTCTTGCATTTAAACAACTGTGGAGATAGTTATATTTGACTCTTAAACGACAATAAACTTGTTTTTTTTCTCGGTTGGTTGGACTAACCTCTCTTCTGCATACTTATAAAGTCCTTGATCGCCGTCAAGTTAACATTAACACTGGAAATGGTGACTTGAGTGCCTTCCTTGAGCATGAGAGGCTGGATGGAGACATAGCGCTGGAGTCCGCCAAGTGCTGCTCCACTCACGCTCACATCAATTTCCAGGCTGACGTTGTCCAGGGGATCCGCATAACTGCATTAAATGAAAAGAGACAAGTCCCGGGTGAGAACAGAACTGACCGTGTGGCTTTTATTACTTCAAATAAAACCTTGCTATTTTTAGAACTCATGCTATAGTACTACTGCCACTACTAGAATTACTAGTAGAATATATCATTGGATATCGTTGAAATTGTTGTTCCTTCCCAAAACCAAGGATGTACTGTTGAGTTCACTGTATATGAGTATAAGTAAAGTATGGATGAACTACACTTTTGCTATTCCCATGGTTGTGTATTCCCATTTATTCTCTATCAGTTTAGTTCCTGGCTGGTGGGTTATATAGATAACAAAATAATACATTTCACTCAAAATAATCACACAAAACACATGAAATAAACCTCTCGCCATTTTCCGCACATCATTTAATCAATAAAACAGATCTTTATTTCATCCTTTGTTTGTTTAGAATGCATCTCTTGTTCATACTTGGTGTACTATTTCCTCTTTTATGTTTTTCGTGTCGCTCTATTGACGCAGTGACAATTAAAATGATACTTGAAGCATTAAGCCTGTTTTAGAGATTTGGGTTTTTAACTTATTTTTGGAGATTTGAAGTTTTAGCTTATTTTTTGAACATTCGGTTTTTAGCTTAGTTTTTGAAATATAAAATTATGTTGTTATTTTGATAACTTAATTGAAAACAATTCGTGGGGTAAAAAAGAGTTCAAAAGGTCAAAGGTGGATGTCGTATGTATTACTTAAATTCCAAAAAGATGACAAATGAGCACAAATCATATGACATTGATGATACACATATTTGGATTCCGAACGTCAAAATTCCTCACGCTCGGACATATTTTGGTTTGTTTTATTGAAGTTCCGGCAGCATTAGATATATTTTTTGTATTCTCGTGTTAAAAAAGAAGCTCTCTGTGATCTTTCTTTGTGTAGAAAAACATATTTCAAAGGTTAAAGCATGTATAGGGCTAAAGGAATAAATAGGCTGTTATGATGGATGTGACATCTTGTAGCAAGACTTTACACATGAAATCCCTTGAAAATGTTTTCTCTCTATTTTTCATACCGTTTTTTCTGATATGTCCATGTGTAATATGTATTTTCAAATATTTTCCTAGATCGTATTTTTTTATCCATATATTTTTATAAATTTTTTTCAACCTTAAATGTTTTTATACTCCAATCTTTATACATATGTGTATTATGCATATATGGAGCATATAAAAAAGGATGGGCCGCCGACTTGGAACATAAAATGGGATATTTGCCTTGAAGATAGAAAACCTCCAAAAAACGGCATCACCCTTCACTTTTAAAAAAGGGAAAAGGCATGTATAGTTATGTATAAGTGTATAAGATGACGGGGAGTATAGTAAAAAAGGGAAGAGACTTTGAACAACGTGAGTAAACTTTGAAAATAGGAAATTGCAATTTTTGTACTTTATCTTGTCCTGATACTTCCCCCCGATCCAAATCACTACAATCACCTTTGATTTGTGACCAGCTGTAAATCGTCGATAAATCTTCAAACATGCAAACTTTTTAAAAATACATTTTCTTTTGAGCTACATACGTATTAGGTATATTTGTATATATTATTACATGTATTCTTGTATAGCTCGTTCGATTTCCAGGCTTTTAACCCATTTTTTAAGGGTTGGAAATCAGTATGTAAAATAAATTTTATAGAAAAAATATATACTCGTTTTTAAAACTTTGATACAATATAAGTATTTATAATAGCTTCAAAAATTATTTTATATATTTCCCATGCTTTTTAAATACTGACGAAAGGCATAATAATATGCCGGAACTACAATATAAAGACTTCTAATAAGAATAAAAATGTAAGAATTTTCTCTTATTTTTTGCTGTGATTGTTGCTTCATAGTATACTTATATGCCAAAATGAAAAACTGTATACTGAAAAGAAGAGAGAGAGAGTTAGAGAGGAAATAATAAAACTGAATTATGCGAAACGAACACTTGTTATAAATTGCATGTAAAAGTATGCAAAAGGGATACTATAAATCCCGGGAAATTACTTCCCTCCTCCTGGGCGAAAGCCCTCATGTTTGCATATACTATAGAACAATCCCATGCTGCTGCTTTTTCTACCAATTATTCCCTCATAAAAATCCTCATTAGGACTAATTAAGCCAGGGATTAAGCCCGGCTGGTTATTGCATGCTGCACGGAACGGAGTACATATATAGTCTAATATATGGAGTGTGTAGTTCTCCAGTAAAAAAAAGTGAGTTGATTAAGATGAAACGGGGGATTTACTTCTACAGCCCATTTTATATCAAAGCTTTTGTGTATTATCTTATACAGCAAAAAGCATCTTATTATAACAAAAATACATATATGATTATAATAAAAATACTATCTGGTTTGTTATTTTCCAATTACCCTAATGACAGTTTTGTTTCCGCTCCTTGAAGAATCTGTTTTAGCACCGGGATTAATTAATATATCATTTGTCATTTCTTTGGTACAGAATATGATTGTTTAGTTTTAAAGCACGATTCTTAAGATTAACAAATGATTTTGAAAAGATCATCAGATAAATCATTTAAATGTACATATAATTAAATAAACTATTTAGAACCCATGGGAATAGGAATATGCTATGCTTTTAGAATTTTTTAAATGTCTATAAAACCATCCTGAGAAAATACAAATGCTTCTTATCTTACCGGGAGGTCAGAGTCATCCTTAAAGTATCATTGCCCTTCTGACCCCTGAAGACTTTCGTGTGTTGATAGAAGATCTTGCCATTGTTCACATCCGTCTGCGTAAAGCTCGACACGGGTTGGAACTTATTCGGGCTCTGTTCCATTAGGATTTGACCTAGTGAAGGTCCTGCCGTGATCTGCAAGATAAATCAGTTCCGTGAGTATTTTCCAAATGAAAAAGCCAAGAAGACGCAAAAGAATTCGAAGCAGATCGTCGAGGACTCAATAGGAGAATACTCAACAAAAAAGGAGATACATGGGTATACATACAGGAGTAGCAACAGGAAATCTTTAGGATTTTCTAGATGAAAAGGACTACGTAACAGAACAGGACCTGGGAGGTAAAATTCCTAAAAAGGCGGAGATCTATTTATGTTGGGAGAATCAGGGTCCAAATACATTGGTGGACTACTAAAAATGTATCTATCCATCTACTTATAGCTATAAGTACAGATGTATACAGATTTGAGTACTCAGCAACAACCCAGCCCTGTTGTTTCCCCCCAGCAGTAGTAATAATGTAATTAGTTGGAGATAAATCGGTCCCTGACCCTCGAGCGAGGTCGCGAGCAAATAATAATAACAATAATAATTGCCAAGGAGAGGGAAACTTTCGCAGAAAAATATATGGGCAAAATGGAACAGAGTAAAAGAGTAAATGAAGTCATTTATCACTAGTCAGCATTCATTACAAACTATGTGTTCCTTAGTTTTCCAGAGAACAAACTGAAAACTTGTGAGCTCCAAAATCGTAATCGGGTGCAGAAGAGACGGCGGCACTTTGTAATAATAAGGGAAAGTAAAACGAAAAGAGTACAACAAAGATGAAAGAGACGAAGTAACAGAAGAACAAGAACAACTGCGTAGAATATGAAGAACAAGACCAAGAAGAAGAAGAAGAAGCCGAAGAACGAAAGACGATCAAAATGAAAGAATTTAAGCAAAAGGAAAGCATGCAAGATCCTCCAAAGATTTCGGAGCTAAGGGCAAAGAAACTCAACAACTCCTGGAAAAGAAATTTAGGACAGTAGTGAAAGCAACTGAAAATTCTGAAGAAACTATAAACATGGTAACCAAACTGAAAATCCTTAAAAACAAACTCAAGGGTAGTAGTAACAACTTAACTGTAACAACTATATCACAAGTACGGCTGAAAATCCTAAAAGAAACAATTATATAACTCCAAAAAGAAGCAACAGAAAATTGTGGGGGGAAACTCCGCCGAAGAACGCGCGGATGAGTTTATTCGAACAAGAAAACAATCGAAAGTTGATGGACTGGAGAGTGTGTGCAGAGGAGCGGATCCAAGAAGACAAGGGTAAGAAAACCTTGTGATAACGTCACTCATCATAATTCATTGTGAAACTATAATATAACTTTTTCAAGAAAATATATTACTAAATAACAAGAATATAACTTGTTTTTGTAGACTTATATATGTTTATATTCTCAGGACTATATATTTAAATCCTCACAAACGTAATGTAATATTGTTCCTCCACAACGAATGACTTAATGTTTTGTGTAAAACCCGACTTTTTGTATTAACAGCACAAGAAGGGGCTCCGCAGGTTCCTAAATTAAACAACTCTAATAACATCCAGCACACTCCCCCGAATACATAGAAATGATGTAGACAGAGATGTAATATTTGTACAACCTCTGTAGGAAGAAGAGTAGTAATAAGCACAAGACATTATATTCAAATAGAAAAATATGCATATTAGTTGCACTAGTACTGCACTACAGTATACAAAGGATGGAATTTTATAAGGATGCAACAACAACAAGGAGAAGAAGTGGAAGAAGAAGAAAGATCTTAGAAGATTCGTATGTACAAATAGAACATTCGTAAAGAAAAACATACACGGAAGAATAATAAGATGCAGAGAATAAGAATAATATGTACGGAAAGAGAACTACTAGAGATGCAGAGGAAGAAGTATATAGAAGAAGAGCAAGAACAAAAAGGAGAAAGAAGAACCGAAATTTAGCTTTCGGAGAAGAAGGCAAATTAGACGCCATAAATTTAAGTCGGTACATGTGTGCCCGGGATGTAGCCCGGCAGTTCAAGTGGAAAGAAAAGAGACAGTGGAAACAAATTGAGTTGCGAGATAACAAAAACTTATTAATTGCAATAAGTCATTCTCCTGTGTATAAGTAGACGATGGTTATCTCCGCGAACTTCTTGTAGACCTCGGCACGAGAGCCGGCAAAAGGAGCAGGGAGACTGCTGGGTACATAAAATCTGTAGTGTAGTAGTAACAAGAATCAAGACTCTATGGAACTAAAACTCTACACACACGGCGGAGCTACTCTAACTACCCGGGTATTATAATAAAACATATATATCTTTTTGAATTGCACACACAAACGTAGGGCTATAGGGATGTGTATTAAATCTTTTGGTGTAAAAACTTTACATATATAAAATAAATGCATTTCTATATCATTCTCTATAGTACATAGGGTAGTCATAATAGTGCAGGGTTATACGAATAGGAAAAAATCAGAGACAAAACGTTAACCTGGAAAGTGATTTCACGCCCATCGCTGCTCCTCACTAATAAGTTTTCAGGTTTTAATGGGCTTTGTGTTAATGGGAAGACTGCAAGGCGTACCCGCCCATCGTAAACCAACAGTTCAGGCTTCTTCACCGACACGTTAAATCCTTCCTTGGCCGCTTCATTCAACCCATCTGACAATTCGAACTCGAACCATGCTGGCTTCAGATCCTCACCTGGCGGATATCAACCACGTTCCAAATTACATGAGACTCAAATCCCTTCCTTGAGACTTACAATAATTAAAGGAATTTGATGCTACCAAACTTTTTTTTTTAAAAACTTTTATTCTCTCTCATCGCTCTCCATTATATAAGACACACACAAACACAAGTGTTTAACTACCCAAAGCTAATCACACACTCCTCCTCATTAGAAATCCTGCCTCCTCATCATTACCCTCATTATTTTCTAAGGTTTGGATTTCATTTGGATGTCTATGAATTTTACCTTTCTAGCTATGTCAATGTCACTGAGGCAAGATCAAAAAACAAAATAACGAGGCTTGTACAATTCAAAATTGATCTTTAATATGTAAACCAACCTCTTCTTTAAGCTTAAATGGTTTGAATTTTATTTCTAAAAAATCAACACCATGCCATATGAATCGTAATATATAGATATTGCGTTCGATCCCGAATCAATAAGATAAAAACTCAACCAAAGCTTTGTTTTTAAAACATGTACTAAATAGTTAATTAAATAAAGTATCTACTCAAATTAATATACCTAATAAATGCCCTAAAACACTTAAATTCCATGGAAAGTCATAAATCGAAGTTAATTTATCGTTCATTGTAACAATAGGTACAAATGCAAGAAGGTCGAAGTGTCCAGCGATTAAAATCAACCGAGCGGAGAAGCCCAATTTCGAAAACGTAGAAAAGAGATACTGACTCGACCGATGTATCAAAATCCCTCGTGCAATTTAACCGAGAGTGAAAACTCCCACAATGCTGATAAGCATATAATACGTACGTATATGTATAGTGTCGAGGCTAAAAACGCCGAATCCCGCCACGTTCAATCCCGCTTTTCGAAAGTAATAAAAGCTGGGTGTAAAGTCTGTTTGGGAGATTGGACATGGCCGGAGATGAAAACTGCTACTGTTTGAATACTTTGGAGGCTACTATGCAGAATTGTAGTGTGTCTACTATATGTCTTCTAGATTTTAGTATGTATCCATTATGTTTTCCAAATTTTGTGTATCCATTATATTTTCTAGATTTCGTTGTATCCATTATATTTTCTAGAGTTTGGTGTATCCACTATATCTTCTAGAGTTTGGTGCATTTACATACTCTAGATTTTGCTGTACTTATACATTCTAGATTTTGATGTAAATATTCTAAATCCTGGTATAAATATTCTAGATGTTGGTGTATCTGTGTATTCTGGAAGACGACCGGGGATCAGTATTAGCATCTAACCCTCTGTAGAGGATACTTTTTGTTGCAAGCTATAATAGCATGTTATCCTTATGCCTGCCTTCAGATGAACCAAGCTCCATGCTACTAGAAACTATGACTCCCAGCATTGTATTGGTGAAGGAAAGGGCTTGTTCTCAAAGCAGAATAATGATAGTGAAAATCAGCTAGGAAGTGTGAGACGGGTGGTGTGGTGCGAGACTAACCGCCTGGGATGATTAATGTAAACACATGGATATCAAGTGGTTACGTGGAAAATTCTATTCTCCCTGGTTAAATTCCTGCTTGCTCTTTGTGTCTGTATTGTATATGTAACGTAACATAGTAAATGTATGTGTACGTCCGCTGCTCCCCGGACCTGCTAGTCTACACGTTCCTCCACGTCTCTGTGAGACTGTGTTGTGCTTCATCGTTCGGGAGTTTTGTTCCAACAGTCAAAAGTGATATATATTTATACAAGGAATATTCTCGGTCAGAATATTATACATGCCTACATGGTGTCGCTGGTTGTTGGTTAAGTGAGCTCATTACAATTTGTCAGCAGCACCCATCCATTCATTACTCATAATAACAAGGGGAAGAGTGTGTGAGTGGGAGTTTTTACTCTTATTAATAACATCATTTCGGTGTCCGAGAGAGAGAGAGAGAGAAAGAGAGTCAGGCGGGTGGAAGAGCATTCCTGGAAGCCTGAAGTTTACATAAATACATATGTGTATATAGTAATCTACATGCCTATTATACTTAGATTGATACTATCTTTACTTTAGTGAGTATGTATTTTAATGGGTAATATACATTGTATGTAAGACATAGTACATGTTATAAAATTACAAAATAACTTTTGAATTGAACGGTACCAACTACTAGTACATATATAGCAAATTTACTGTATTATTTTGTATCTTTCCAGATAAAGCGAATTCGTCGTAAATCTAAATAACATGTTATGTGTACTGTGCACTCGACGTACATACAAAACCTACCATTCTACTCAATTCTCCATAGTTCGTTACCCAATGGACTATGGAGTATCAACCCATAGCTACTATATACATATAGAGGAAATACGGACAAAGCACGAGGACAGACCTTTATGCACGAAGATAATTTGGGAATTATTAATCATGGCTTGGGTGAAGTTCTGCAAGGGGACGTCAGGCTGGCTGTGGAAAGCCGGGTAGCCTCCACGAGTGCCCACAACATAGAAGACCAACTGATTTGCGTCCGAGTCCTCGTCTGCAGCAGCTGTGGGCAAAAGATTAGTACAGTCGACGGATTAATGAATGAGAGCCAACAAAATTCATATATGCTGAAAAGGCTTCTCTGTAATAATAAGAGTAGACGATTGCAATAGTGACACACGGCACTCAAATACTATTACTATTAATACTACTCCTACTACTACTACAACTACTCAAGAACATGTGTCTACTCTTTGTACTCGAAGTCAATTACCGGAACAGAATTACTTGGAAAGCATTATTTTGCCGGAATTACAACGATAAAATTACGTATGGATAGCATGTCTCTGATGAAATTACTTCAAATGTGATTACATTACAAACATTACTACTACGACTACAACATTGTAGTATGGTCCTACTACTTAGAAATTCAAATTCCGCCTGTACAGCTCACAAACGAATGGGCACAATTAAAAATATTTATCGGACCGTTTTAATCGATTCCCTTTTGTTTACATCTATGTAGGATAACCAAAAACTGTCAACAGTTTAAGCCCCGCGGTTGACCGAAGTCAATCTTAACTTCTCAACATATCCGTACACAAGCAAACATGTCATTTTAGATTTTACATTGTTTAAACTGTTTCAAATAATAAAATTCAGTGCAACAGTTCAACAATCAAAGTCATCCTAAAGGTTTACACTGCTCAGCAGAACACATCTTAAGCCATCTTAATAGATTGATGCCGATAAGACGTATCGATTAGCTTGCTCAGCACGTCCGTAAAACACAGCATGTCAGTAAAACAATGAAAGCGGTCGAGCCAACCTAACAAAATTTAAAGTTTCAAAAACAGAATAAAATTGAAAGCCATCACTATTATGATTTTAACTGCAACATATACTGAAGCAATGTTCAACTTTAGTTACAAAAAGCCGTTTAGCGTGAACAACAAAGATTCTGAAAATTCAAAAGACGATATAAAGATGATCTGAACAGCTTCGGCAGTAAAAAAAATGGGATTCAAATAGGAATAAAACATATACAAAAGATTTACAGAGAAGAGAAAGAAGATCAGAAAAAATAGCGGATTCCAATAAAACGGAAGTTACAGTATATAGATTTAAAGAATACTGCGGAAGATTTAGAGAGTACGAGAGGAGCGAAGGATATAGAAAATCAAACCATCTGTGAAAGAAACATTTTGAGATCGACAATCGTAAACAGAGCAAATAGTGGAAGCAAATAACAGAAACACACTTCACTATATACAAGTTTTGACGTTGTCTCCCGATCAAAACCCTGTTGTGCAAACAAACAATGATCAAGCAAAACCAGCAAAAATACTGTGGCGGCTTGGCGTCAACTAGTAAAAAGTATTGTTATGTGTAAGTGAAAGTGTTGGGAAGAGGGGGCGAAGAGGAAAATCCGGGAGGAATTGCTTCCGTCAGGAAGATGAAGTGTTGGCAAATGGACAGCGATGGACAGGAGAGGGAAACTGTAGGAGTGCATAAAATTCTTACAGATAGACATATATCTTACATACGAAAAATAGACGAAATGTACAAAACGTAGAAAATATGTACATGACATAAAAATATGTACACATATTACATAGAAGATACTTCAATACACAGGAGATTCAAAGTTATAAAGCATATAAAATATACTGCAAAAGCAGAGGAGGGGTCCTTTTGCCGAGAACAAACCAAAAGTTCTTGTGTCCAGAGCAGTTCGAAAGTCCAGCAGCAATGTTATCTACGGTCTGTTATTATTGGATTAAATTTCACGAACCTAATTCAGCGGGTGAGATGGGAACGGAAGAGCCAGCCCAGACCCAATTTCCCGTATTGTTGACCACCCGTGGGATTTGGTCATTAGCAGGAATGATTTTAATGGCAACTCGATGTGACTGACTTGTTCGGGAACCTGTGCCTGGTACTGACGAGCTCCCTCCTCCTCCTCCACCCAACAACAACGGCCCCTTCTCATCTGCCACCGTCTGAGCGACGACAGTGAACTGATCCTCAAGTGTTTCCGACCCATCGTGTCTGTAAAAGATTTTCCCGTCTTGGAGTGCCTTGTAGGGGAAGCTATGAAGAGGGCTTTTGGGACGAGAGATCATCGTCAAAGTTCCATGCTCCGGTCCGGATGTAATCCTCACTTCCGATAATTTATCCGCAAAGTAGTTTTGAGCTGCGTGCAGGTGCGTCAGATTCAATGCTATCGTACTTCCTATAGATACAAAATACACAGAGAAAACATATTATCCATCATATTTATTAGTACAAGTATAAGTGTCTAGGTATGGTATAAGATTAGATATAATAATAATAATGTTCACACCCATATATGCGTACATGTTTGGAGGCACTATATACAAGCATTTTGAACTAGTTTGGTAGTTTTGTTCGTTTATAGTTTACGATCATCTAACTCATCTCGAAATACGCAGGATTTTCATGTGGTCTATACACTTGTCACAATAAATTTGTATCCGTAAGCTTTGTGCCTATAAGATAAATAAAAGCAAACTCAGTTTTAATGCTTCTAATGGATTTTCCGTTCGGATAAATGCATCTTGCTCCTTTGCCTGCTCACTCAAATCAGTAACGTGGAACATCTGACGAAGGGAATTTCTTCGATGTACTTTCCCTGTATGTAAACAAATACTGCCCTATAGTTTATCAAACTACTAAAACTACTTCTGTGAACTATAGAATTATGTGCAGATGATGCATATTCCTAGTAGCACGTTAGACTGCCATACTCTTCATATAAAACAAATGTGCATATACTGAAATCTTTA
This sequence comes from Lipothrix lubbocki, assembly GCA_034696945.1. Taxonomy (NCBI): domain Eukaryota; kingdom Metazoa; phylum Arthropoda; class Collembola; order Symphypleona; family Sminthuridae; genus Lipothrix; species Lipothrix lubbocki. Next base: position 36,857 of record JAQGAK010000637.1, read on the forward strand.
TCTACATCAAGATTAGTATAGATTCGATACTCTCTACATCAAGATTAGTAAACTTCAATTCTTCATGTATATCAAGATAACTATAAGCTGTAAGTATATAGCTAAAGTATTTTCTGTAGTATAAAAATAAACACATACATACAAACTATAGTATTGCATACGAACTTGCAAGTTTCGCAGCAAAATACAGATACTACTACTACAAAGCTCCGAAGGTACCCGTATATACTTAAATCCTATACCTCACTGCTTCCCTCGCTTTGCCAAAACCGGCAAAAACAGAGGGAATATTCTCTTGTGTTTTAATTCTTCAGATGATCATCTCCTTTTACCTTGCCGTCTTATTTTTTCCTTTTTGTTACATACATACATTCTGGTTCTAGGCTATTAGGATTACCCATTCCACCTCTCCAGTTCAATTTTCGTTCAATTTCTTCTCGCAACAACAAATAATAAAATATCACCAGTATGAAGTACACAGTCTGCTCTCCTAGTTTTTGTCGGGAATGCGATTTAATACTTGAACAGCAAAGTGGGCATCTACGTAATAATACGTATGTACGTACACAAGTTGATGCAACAAATAAGGAGTAGTTCTAAACACTTTCCTCTTCCTTCGCAAATGTAAAAGCACATGCTTTAGTAGCAGCATGAGAAAGTAAATAAAAAAGAGATGACTATAGATACTGTGAGTGAGTTGTAAGTAAATATTATGCAAGGTTTCCTACACCAAAGTATTTTTTTTAGTTCAAAGTAACAGCTATGAAGTAGGCGAAGGTTCAAAAACTACATTGTGCATAAGCAATAAGGTTTCACTTTTTTGATACTCCAAGCATACAATACACAAGGTTTCGATGTCGCAAAAATTTATGTAACGATACAGGTTTCGATTTCCGATAGAACAAACAAGATTTTGATGCCCTAACGAAGTTGTAAGAAAAATGAATTTTTTGATGTAATAAAAAACTACCCGACAAATTCTGATATAACAAAACCATTTTTAAATGGGACTTCAAAAGTGTCGCTGCAACAATCGACTATAAGTTTGCATTTGCATGTAATATCGATTCGATACATGACAAAGATGTTAAAACTTTGGTAATAAAAGTTGCACAAAAAATATATCAATGCTACAAAAAATAGTAAACAATAATGGTTTTGATGCACCAGAACAACGTACCTACCTAGGTGTCAATGCATCAAAAAACTAACCATGAAAGGTTTTGACATATCAAAAAACTAACCATGAAACATTTCCACATATAAAAAACTAACCACAAAAGGTTTGGATACATTAAAAGACTAACCAAGAGAGGTTGTGATACATAAAAATACTAGCCAAGAAAAGTTTCGATACATCAAAACAGTAACCGAAGAATGTTTCGATGCATGAAAAAGCAACCAAAGGATGTTTCGATACATCAAAAAGATTACAAAAGAGTGTTTCGATACATTAAAAAAGTAACCCAAGAAGGTTTCAATGCAACCTAAAACTATAAGTAAAACTGGTTTCATCAATACATCAAAAAAGTAACCAAAACCAAAGGTCTCAATTCACCAAAAAAATAAAGGTTTTAAGTACAGCAACAAAAACGGGCAAAAACGGTTCCACTGTATAGTTAAACCAGTAAAAAAGGTTCTGATGTATAGGTAAAACAAGTAAAAAAGGTTCCGCTGTACCGGAAAAACAAGTAAGAAAGCTCAGATGTACAGGAAAAACAAGTAAGAAGGATCCGATGTACAGGAAAAACAAGTAAGGAAGGTTCTGATGTACAGGAAAACAAATAAGAAAGGTTCCGATGTACAGGGCTAAACTATATGTAGGAAAGCATAAGGTTTGTAGACAAGTAAACCGGTTGGATTTTGATCCGAACAAGAGATGCGGGGCCATAAGGTGGTTGAATTAATTGGAGTGGAAATCCTTAAATGGCTACTTACTTCTCTGGCGGTAATTTATATAAAAAGAAGCGGCCATAAGCTGTGGCCATCTCTCCTCACTCCCCACTTATTCCTTTTAATGCAAAAATAGAGCTACCGGAGCCATTCCGACTTGTGTGGGGGGTTCGTGTTGTGAATTTTTATGTCCACTCACTAGTTTACTCGGGCCTCTCGCTTTCTCTCTCTTTTGCCGTAATTTCCCGCCGCCTTTAAACCCCCACAACCCGTATACTATATACTTTGACCTAACATAAAGGGCCTCATTTTGCTCCGCTCAAGTTCTTCCTGTAGACTCTCCAAATTTTCTCCCTTCTTTTGGAGGAAAAATGGCGTTAAAAAACTTTGGGCTCTTACAAGATGCAATTACTTAGGACTTTGAAAAGGGATGGACGTTCTGAACATTTCTGAGCGAAGATAGCTGTAAAGTGAGAATGTTTCTGCTATATAGTAGTTGTGTTGGGATTCAAAGAATCTTTCCCATAGTAAAGAGAAAAAAAAGTTTCATGTCATAAAAGTTTCCTCGTTCCATTGAGTGACCACATAGACACATCACGGACATAAGTGGGAGGGTTTCTAACCTCAGGAAAATTCATTTATGCCTTAAATAACTTGAAAATTACCAATTAACAAGGATGAGCATCATGTTATTTTCTACTTCGCTGTAACTTTATACTTTTCTCGCAGCCGAGGCATCTTTGATAAGTTCTTTGATCATTTACAGAGATTTGTAACCATATTATATTTTTGTACCATCTACAGAGAAAAGAGAGAGAGAGAGAGGAGAGAGTGAGGAGCCATTTCAACAAGTTTGCACTCCATCTACAGATACTACTAGTTAAGTTCGTTTAGATAGTAATTTTGTTATTAATACAATTTTCTTAGACAATATTAGTTGCGATTTAGCTTTACAACGCAATTTATAGGATAAGTTTATGTATAGAAGGAACTATTTAGAGGAACATTTTTTAAGTAGTTTTGTTCTGTTTTATTAATACAGAGGAGGGAAGTCCCTACCCATTCCCCTTCCTCTTGGTTTTCCTAGAGACGGGTTATTTAAAAAAAACTTTTATATAAGTACACGAGGGACGCATTTAATGGCCCAAGCTTTTGATTCTGGTCGTCCGCAGTTGGACGTTCAAATTAAAGATAAGTACGTTGTTTATTGTTACCGTGTCACGTCTTTGTTTTCTGGTCGTAAAATTAAATATAACACGGAAATTAATTAAATTTATGAGGTTTCTTATTTGTTTTCAAGGTTTTCTGGTAAATAAAGAAATAAAACCTTATCAAGGTCAATTGGGAAGGTCTCTTATAAAGAAAGGTAATAAGAATGTTTTGATTTTATAATCCCTTTACACATTTAATTTAGAAAAAATTCTTCAAACAAAATGTTTAGTTTTCTGGTCGCCAAATTATTTAAGCTTTTGATAATTTATTTCAAGGATATTTAATTTCAAGGTTTTTGGACATTGGAGAGCCACGAAGATTGAAAATTTCCTAATGATAGAATGGAAAGTTATTCTGGGTACCAATAACGTCTAACTGCGGACAATGTTCTACTCCGAAAAGAACCACAGGAATCAACAACTTCCCGATTGCAATATAAAGAACGCGAGGAATCAACAATTTTCTAATCGCAAAATGAGGGAGAAGATTTGCTATTTTGTGGAGCGATGAAAGGATCAGGAATTGCTAGCAGTAGTATTCTGATGGCAAAAAGAACGAGAGGAATTGGTAAGTTTGCAAAAGCAAAGCATTGGAATTGATTGGAAGTTTGAAAGTATAATAGTAAAAGTAAAGCAGGGCGGAGGAGAATGGAGAGAACTAAAAACTTCTATACTATAGCAAAGAGTTTAGTAGTTTCTTTTTTTCAGAAACAAGTTGACAAGGAAATAAGTCCCGTGATATTCGGATTTCTCATAAAGACTAATGGACTCGTGTTCTTTTTTTGTTGGTCACATTGGAAACTCGGGAAATATAGTGTGACGAAGGGGGATAGAATTTGAAGATAGATAGTAGATGAGGGTACATGCATATGTCGAGCGAGGCGGGAGAAGTACAACAAGAAGAGCTTCTGCGAATAAGAAGAAGAAGAAGACGACGAAGAAATAAAGCGAGAAAATAAGAAGAATCCTATGTATATGTGCAGTATATTGTGTATTTACCTTCGTTGACGAAAACGGGAGCGGATGCCAAGAGGAGCGTGGTTGGAACAACAATAAAGTCCAGCCGTAAGTCCCGTAGAGTTTGCACACCATTCGTCACGTCAAACTCCATCGAGTCATGTGTCTTGTTTGGCTCCGACTGAATATATCGCAGACGCCCGGTATTGATTACCGTTTGGTCCCACATCGTCACGTAGTCATCCGCATCTTCCGATTTTCCATCTGGTGTCCCACAACAACACACAACATAACATATAACATCTCAGTGATAGTCGTGTAATAAAAATGCATACCAAAACCAAAGATCCTCTGTAGTCTACTCGCCAGCACATACATACGCAGAGTTTAAAGACAATTTTTTATTTCCATGTAAACTTCTAGATTTAGATATATTTTTGTTACATATTTTTTCTATATTTTGTTTCCTTTTTTGCTACGGATTCTGTCTATATTTTTCATATATTTTGTTATATATTCCTGCTATACATTTGTTATACATTTTTATTTATGTATATTTATATAGGTCCGTATATCCAGTACATTACCCCGAAAATCTTTCCTCCTCAGTTCTTTTAAATCCATTTGTTACCTCTCGGAAAAGCTTTTTAGCTCTTTTGCCATTAAAATGATAAGGAGACGCATAGAACACTTTCTGGGGAGGTTCTTCTCCCGTTCTCTACATATTATTATTATGTATTAAAGTATACATGGCAGAAGCTGCGAGGTACTTAGTTTTTAACAACATTATTTACACCGAAAGATTACCCACTTTACCATTTTTTTTCAAGTCCATTAGCAGATTTTGTTATTATTATTTTTTTCTCCTTCTAGAAACCAAAAGGACTATCAAGAGGACCCGTTGTTACATTTATAATATTCCTCGCCAACCCCACCGCTTGGCTTTTTTGGAGTTCCTTTATTGGACGGAGCTACGGGGGTATACGTATCTACAGCTTTTGAGAGTTTGAGTTTTTGGATGAGGAAGAGAAAAACACTGGAGCCAAAAGTGAAACATGACTTGGCACGTCATTAAACATGTTGGCAGGGAGAACAAAGAAATAAATCGAACATGAGTTCCTTCGCATTAATCTGCATGAAGGACCTTGTTGGCAGCTGACTGACGAAATTCGAAAAGGCGAGTTGGTTTTGTTCTGTTATTTCTTTTAAAACAAAGATCTCCTACATTGAATTTTAAGTTTGATTTAGAACTCGATGGTTTATAGCTTATACTATTGGGAGAATAGTGTATAATAGTAGTGAATTCGCTTTGGTAGGTCAAAGATGTACTTTTATATTCTTTTCGGTAGGAATAATATAAATCTGTGTAAAATTAGTGAGGTTGATCAATTAATATAACAAATGAATATATAAAATTCCAGTGCGTACCTTGTCCAGGACTGGGATCATCCACAGCCAAATATCCATGCTTCGGTGGTCTTGTGAGAGTGTACAAGATGTCATGTGGCGGGATGTGAGCATTGCTAATATGAAGACTGGTCTGGGAGATGACAGCGGAGCTGTTCTCATTCACCACCACGCTCGTATTAGCTCCCACCTGACAACATCAAAGGGAAATTTGCCATTAGCTCCTGTTTGTGCCTGTACTGCAACAAGGTGCAGTAGTCAATTGTAGAGAATCTTGCATATCGCAAATCGCAAAACATATTCTTATAGTGACAGTAAATCTACTTTTATACTAGATTTAGATACGCGCAATCCTTTTATTTATATAATAATAGGTTGACTCTAGTAATACATGCCGGCCCTATCACAGTTGATATGTAAAGTGTTTTGTATATTCTATAAGATGCAAAGTGTTATTCCAGATTAAATTCCCTTGTAAAACTCTTTAGTATGCACATGTGGTGTCACCGCTTATGCACGGAATGATAAATGCTCTTTGATATTTTAGCATTTGTATTTGTGCTGTGTGTGGGCTTGCTGCTCTTCGGCTTTGACTTGAATAATGCTTCTTTTACAATAATAAACTATATCCTAGTATTAGGCAAACATTTGTAATAAGCTATATCATTCCGATATAACCAAAGTATACCAGCAGAAGCTTCTATTATAGTGTTCGGGAATTTGAGAACGTGAGGGAAATAAATTAAGATGAAGTTGCCTTTATGCTTATTCTCTTATCCTCCGTATATTCTTATATATATGTATAGTCAAATAAAACAACAACAAGTTGTGTGTGTGTGAGTGCGTGTGTTAATGAAAATGTTATGTAAAAGTTGGGGCTTTCCAGGCAAATAGAATAGAATGAGTAAATAATGGAGGAGTTGAGTTGCGGGCAAATAAATTCTCACCCACTGCTCCCTTTTAATACTGGGTATATGCCCGAACCCGACGAAAGCAACTGCTATCAATATAAAGGGCTTTGAATTTCTTTGTGACAACGCCAGTATTCGCTGTCTGTGTCCTACTACAGTAAAGGCTTAGGGCGGCTGAAGTAATCTTTAAAATTGTAAACACAATAAAGGATGCGGATTAGATATGCGGGGACAGTTCTCGCAAAAGGGTTGTATTTTATGTGCACAAAGTGTTAAAGTATGCATATTCTTACCTACATGAACAACAATCTTCTTATACACTTGTGATATAAACTACATACATACTTCTACTTTAAGCTACAGTTATAACTGTACTATAAGCTACATACATACTTGTACTACAAGCTACATGCATACTTGTACTACAAGCTACATGCATACTTGTACTACAAGCTACATGCATACTTGTACTACAAGCTACATACATACTTAAACTATATGCTATATATACACTGGTACTAACATACATACTTGTACTACAATCAACATACTTGTACTATAATCTATAATGCTTTTGTTAAATTTGGTTCTCATATATAAAATTTACATATAAATGTGCTTATAAAATGTGTGTACTCTCTATACTACTTTCTTGAATATTGTATATACATATGTATTTGTACATTTAAATCACGTTTTATCCCAGATTTGTATGTATTTTATACAACGCTATGTGTCGCAAGTATTTCTTGAGGTGCCACTATATAAATACAATAATGTACAAGGTACTACAGCTAGTTTTCCAGCACAGTACGCAGCATATCAACATATGTATCTGTATATCTGTTGTATGTATATCCGTCAAGTATTAAAAGCTTAAACATGCATCTAACGTATGTAATATACTCTTATTGTTCTCCAAAGTTCTTATTGATATGCATTTCTGACTTTATCTATCTTCAATATGGAAGGAGCCGGAAGAAGCAGTGAAGTAGTAATGTGTATAGTAGGGAAAATTTCCTGTAAGCCAAATAAATTTGTCCACCACCACTATCAACTCACACTCAACGGACTCCAGTAAGCTTCGGGATAAATGGCGACTTCGAAATAAGAATCCTCTGACTGGGTTACTCCAGGCACGACGGCTCGGAACCGGAATGCATCCTGGTGGACCTCCGTAGTGGCCTTGTTCTCATAGATGACCATGCCTTGAGCCATGTCTCCCAGACTGAAATTTCTCACCATTGTCTCATTAACCTGTCATTTAAATAACCATGAAATAGTTTTTAGAGCACTTTCCTCCGCCAAAATTGTCACACCATACATTTTCGCATAATGTGTTTACACTAGAGGAGCAGTCAGGAAGAGTAATGTATACACAAGAAAGAATTGTAAATACTGGGGAGAGAGAGAGAGAGAGTAAACGTAAGGATTGGGGAAGGAAGAAGAACAAGAAGAGTTAAGGAAAAGGCTATGTGCATATGTATGCTATGTGCTAAAGGAAATGAACTATAAGTACACGTTAAGGATCCATAAGGCAATGAGGTTTTTGCTTCTATAATGGTGAGCACGTAAAAGGGTTCTATATGTACTTATATGAGTAGGGTTTCTTGATAGAAGGTTTCTAAATACTTAGGACATTTCTGGGTTGAACGTTTCTGTGTTAACTAAAAAAAGGTTCCTTCTCAAGGAGGAGAATAACAAAGGAGGGAGGACTATCGCGCTATGAATATTGAGTAAGGATGTTTGTTATTAGGTGAGGAGGGGTGACAGCGGGGGGAAGATAAATGAAGTCACCCTAATGATGCCGTGTTGAGGACCGTCAAGGATCCGAATGAGAATTCTGCCCTCATCCACATCCACATTCGTCTCGATTCGGATGCTCTCCTCCGTCAATCTTCCCATTGATCCTCGCTTCCCCGCCAGTCGACTTACGTTCACTACCCGAATGGATGGGTTGCCAGCGCTGATTTCCACCGTCCCTGTGTGTGCCAGCAAACACCGCAACCACAATTCAAACAATTGCTTTAAGAGATATAAAACTACCTACTATAAGTATACATATACACTTTATTTACCACCCCGAAGGATTTCACAGCGTCAAGGAGCATACTCTGCCAACTTACAAGGTGCTACTACCTCATCTACTTCTACTACTAATACTATGTACCACTTTTCAATCTTCCAGAAGATCGACGACAACTTATACATTTAATCCATAGACTATATGGGGCAATCTTACTTCCAGAGAAGAGACGTAGATTCCGATTACCTCAACGTTTTAAAAGCCTTATTTTACTACCGGAAACTTATTACAGCATGTCTATCTGCTAGTCTAATACTAACCCAATTTGAAACTACTCGGGCTGTAAGTGCAAATTGGTCCTTCGGGCAATATTTCCAATGGTTTTGCTTCTGGCTTTAAATATAAGTACTAAAAACATAATGTCAACAATCGAAACTATAATTCTATTATAATTAATTGAATATACTCTAACCAATTCCACATCTTCTTCTGGTAGTTCTGGTTACCATTTAAGCTCCTTCTGGGAGATGTCAACTTTAAGGAAAGAATTACTATACAATACATACGATAACCCCCCCCCCCCGAAAACCAAAGATAACCAATAAGCCGCCAGTACCTTAATTCGACGTTCTGTCGATGTGACGATGTGAACTGAACTGATTACGAGATTTACGTTTACTGTAATACACCCAGCTTTTTGAAGATTCTGAGAATTCTAGTATTTATGAGAGTAATAAAAGCTCTTCTTATATTTACACTTACAAAGTCTGCGTTGATAATAATTACATGCTTAGACACTAGAATATATTCATTGCCTAAGGAACGCGCAATGAACTCAACCTTAAAGAACGCCGATTTAAAGACATACACCTGAATCTAGAACAAGCAGAACGGAACTAACACGTTAAAACCTCCAATGATCCCGAATGTTGACAGAATCAAGAGAACTAGGGATTTAGCAAGTAAAAACAAGGTTGAAACAACATTGTTTCCTTGGCACAGATTTGAAAACCCCATTAATGCTGTATATAGACAAGCCTAAACTCGATTTAGTTAGTGGCTGGAAACCATGAAAGCATTTATGTACATATATGTATTCTTCCCCTGCTTTACAAGCTTTGTACAATCTTCTGAAGTTCATGCTGAAGGCTGTTCTTCTTCTGTAAATTCTACCGATGACACTTCGCTGATTCTGCCGGTATTTGCCTTTTCTAGTATTTATAGGCACAACTCTACCGCTGGCATTTTCCTTTTGATCTTACTTAGTTTGCGTAAGTTTATTGCTATATATGTACGTACTACTATTATCATTTAGAGGATTACTTAAGTCACGGTATTTATTTTTGAGGCACACAAGTTCTTATTGTCGATCCTAAAATACAACTTTAAGTATTTCGCATACATACATGTATACCATTGATATAATAGTTTTTAATTCTTTACCATCATAGTTCACAATTAAATATCTTCCCCGTATTTTTCCACTACCACAATTTTTAATCATATTTCAATATTAATGGTAATATTTCAGATTTATTATATAAATTATATAAATGATCTCCCAAATTATTTGAGCTTCTCTCCCAATACCGTCAAGTCTAAAGCAAAATCCGGACAAACAAGCTAAACTCCCCGGAAAATGCTAAAACCGAGATGACTCCCTACAGAAGAAGCCTTGGGAGTCTCATCGTCAGTAGATGGATCGATTGCTGCTGTCGGAAGAGGTGGTCGGTAATGTAAATATATGGAGAATATCTGAGTCAATAATACCCAGCTGACCCCAGCGATGTGTTTGTCGACAGACGAAGGAGAGAGAATGTGAGAGAGATAGAAGAAGACGAAAGCGACGACTACTACTATGTTCGTACACCATATACAGCAATGTCGGGAACTCAGCTCTCGGGGATGTCAATATTTGCCATCAGCAGCGAGAATCTCTTTTTGCTCCGAGTGACTGGTACAAGGCTCTTGACTACTACTACTACAAAGAATAGAACTATGGGAGAAGAAGAACTAGCAGTATACCTCCATCAAGTCTATTGATGACAGACAGGAGCTTCAAAGTTATCAAGACAACTACCTGTATGACCAAGACGCCGGGGTTTATTCCCTCTTGGAAATCACTGCGCCCATAAGTCTTTATTCTGTATGTACTTATTATACATATCTGTGCATACAATGTACATGTAAATTATACAGTATAATGTACTTAATGTATGTAAGTACATACAGTAGAGTAAACTAACTATACATACAATTTAATACACGTAATATACATACAGTATAATATGGTTTGTATGCACACAGTATACAGCCAGCATAACATACAGTAAATATAGTTAATATACAGACAAAGTAATATCGACATCCCAGACGTACACAGATACATACAAGATTTTCAATGGAATTCCCGGCGAGAATGTCGGCATAATGATAAGTACGGAGCCGCTGGTGGGGACGTATGGGAAATGAGGGGAGTTAAGGAAATGGATTCAAATAAGACTTGATATGAGTGTTGGCGAAGACGGAAGACGAAGAAGAAGGGAAGAGAAAGTTAGAGAAAGAGAGAGAGAGAGACTTTCCCAGAGAAAGAGCGAAGAAGTTGGCTATGGCAGTGATATTTGGATGGATTGGAGGATGACAGGAATGAATGAGAATGTGGAAGGGACGAAGCATGTTATTGACTACAAGTGTCCCTAGGGAAGACGTTTTCGCCCGAATTTCATTTTTTACCTTGCCTATTATGCCACCAAGTTGATTGTGTCGAGGAGACATGAATGCCTAAGACCCCCGGCATTCCACATACAGATCTGTATATTCCCAAAGCGCAGGATTGAATGAATATCAAACATCCTGAAGAAGTAGAAGGAGCCCCAACAACAACTACCAGAGAAGAAGAAAATCAATGGATGGAGCATAATAAGCTTTGGGGTTATTAATGCACACATGTGATACCTCCTTGAACGGTCCCCGTTGTAGTTGCAGTAACAAGGCCATGTTTAGCTAGAGACGACGGATCAGCCACGTCAGTCTCTAGTCGTAGATCCTCCCAAGGTTAACGGTGTCGTTTACTTAGATTGTATATTATGGCCCCGGACAAAAAGTCATCCCGGTGTACAATAAGGGAACACCATGGAAACATTTTCCAGGTGAAACATAGTCCTTGTGTACGTAAGTCCTTGTGTACGTACACAAGTAGATACTTCCACAACGTCATCTCTCCTATGCTAAGCTTAGGTATGTATTCAATTCCGTATACTTTCAATCTCCTTTGGAAATTCGAGCTGGCCAAGGGATGACGAGACAACTATCGTTTATTGTCATGTCTCGTGGTAGATCCTTAAATTTGGTTTGAATTTAAGAAAAGACTCTTTTTCTGCTTCTAGACTGCAGTATCATTTTACTTTTTGAGGTTAAACCTTGCTTTGGTCCTTCGGAACGGATGGCTTTAAACTATTTCAGCTTTTGAATAAAAGCATTACACAGAAATACGATAATATTTGCCTTTAAATTATATGTTGACTAGAAATGTTCCAATACAAGAATTTGTTGCATCAAAACTTATGGAATTTTTATCAAATATGATCAAATATAAAAATTTCTATTGTATTTTTGCTAATACTGATGAATAAATACTTTGCCTTAAAAAGCAAAGAAGTTTGACAAACATGCTGGAGTAAAATCAGAAAGACAAAATTATGAATGTTAAAAAAGATGAAATAGCTTCCAAAAAATGAATTAAAAAAACTAAAATGTTTAAACATTAACGGACGAATGACGAATAATGGCTTTGAAAAAAACGCTCAACAACACGAAGTCGTGTCAAAACACGAACAATATCCTCAAATAATCTGAACTTTAAACCCTTTGTATTAGTAATTCTCTGCTAATAAAATCCAAGCCATCAAATTAATTCCGGCCTACAAACTTAAAATGGTCCTCCGAGCCTTCTAATAAAAGATCAACATAAAAAAAGCCCATCCGCTTTCCAACCCTCCACTTTTTTGTTTCCCATATAACCCCCATTGTATTGTTTACTGCGTGTGTGTGTACTGAACTACACTTAAAGTGACTTGTCACTGTTGGAAATTGATAGAATTGTTGTGTAAAAATTGGTCCTTCGAGCCGGATACAATTCCCTCTCTTTTGTTGTGTCTATAAGTACAATCCTGCCAAAAAATTCTTTCGCCCAAAGTGTTAAAATTCCTGACACTGTCCATATAAAAAACGGCCTATACATTCAATATACATAAATAGAAGACGGACGGGAAGCCCAGAAAAGTGTAAAAAAAAGTCGGAAGACGAGGAGGAAAAAGAAATTGCTAACGCATTCATAAGTCATGTACCATGGGCGAAATACATGCCATAGTAAATGTATATGGGTATTATAATATATATACATATATAATGGAATTTTATACTTTGGGATCTGCAGTATAAATATATTTGTTAAGTAATACACACATACTACAGGTTCCATTTGTAATACACATTTTGTATTTTCATGCTCCATAAGAAACGCATAGGTGTTATACTATATTTCAGGAGGTATACATTATATACAGTAATAATATGTACCATAAATATAAGCCATCCGGCCTAAACGACCCTGTATATCTGCAAGTATAACTACATGGATACATATGCCGGTAAATATGTACCGACGGAATATCAATTGTTGTAGAGTAGACTGTGACTGTTCCGTCGGCATTTTTGCCCACACAAAGGATTTCCTGGTTGTTGTTGAGGAAGAAAAGAGGCCCTAATATGTGGAAGCATACACAAATAATATAAGACGAGTGGAAGGAATTCCGTTCTTTTGCGGTCCAATTCCTATATAGACATGTTCCATTCCCCGGCACCCCCAATACATTGCAACACAGAGCCCCGGCCCAGTCATTCGAAAGAAGTATTCAACTGGAAGTAATCCTAATAGCCAAGGAGCATAAGCTTCAAAGCTGACGTCCATCAGCACAACCTGAGCTCCTGACTTGAAGCCACAAGAAGAGATGAGAGCCAGCGGAGCAGCCGAAAGAGAAAGAGAGTGAGAGTGGAAGGGAGAGAGAAAGAGAGAGAGAGTCGAGAAAAAGCTTGAGAATTGCAATAGAGAAAGCTGGAAAATTGTGAGAGAGAAAGCTGGAGAATTGCATGAGAGAAAGCTTGAGAGTTGCTAGAGAGAGAGAGAAAGACAGAGAGAGAAGGCAAGCAAGAGGGGGAGAAACCGAAAAAGAAGAGAGCACAACAAGAGCTCGGAGTCAATGGAGCAATGAGAGAGAAAGATGACCATACGTACATGATGAAAGGGGATCAACAAGGCAGAGCATGAAGGAGTGGAAAGGGAAAAAAATCCTATTTTCAACTTCTGCCCTTTCCTCCATGATACTCTTAGTCATTCCTTTTACCGCCAATTCAAGCGAAAATGTTTCATCCGAGGAGGAGGAGGAGGACGACGACGACGTCGAAGACTGCCGCGCGGTCGGTCACTGGAAACTCAATCTAAAATGATTCCCTCTATATATATTTCTCTAACACTTGTTCCTCCCCGTTTACAACATTTCGCTCCGTACACAAATCACGTTCGGCGGTCAATGTTACATAGCTTGAAGCGGGCCTAAACACTTTTCAAATGGTCCTTCGGGCCGGATCGGAACATAATTCTAATGGAATCTTATATAAACTCTTCTGCAACTCCAGTTTACATTTTATTAGGTTTCTATTTAGGTTTATAGAAATTGAATTTTTGTCATAATCTTTATATTTTAAATTAGAAGTACGCAAGTATTTTAAAATTAAATTTAAAATTTGAAAAAATGCATCTCCACCAAATTATATGTCCGGAATTTAACAGAATTTTAGGACGCAATAGTTTAGGGTGACCCAGATATTTTAAAATACAGAATTTCATGGCGATATGTTTTAGAATGGCGAGTGTTTAAGAATGTCGAATGTTTTACAGCAAAGAATTTCATAACGAAATATTTCAGAATGTTTTTTTGAATTTCATGACATAATATTTGCACAGCCCCAGAGCAAGTTTGTTTATGTCCAGTCAAGTGTCTCGGTGTACATGTGGTTGAAAATATGTACTTACTCCAGAGAGTTAGACATTCTTGACGAGACATGTTGACTTGCAAAATGGTCTGGCGCGCCTTTCCCTCTCTCTCTCTCTTGTTGTTTCCTCTCTCTCTCTCTTGAAGGTTCAAATCTCTTCACATCTCTCCTTCGCTCGTTCTCCTTGCAATAAGTGTGTGCATGTGTCTCTCTTTTTAAAATTACATCAATTCTACCATCAACAGGGAAAACATCAAAGGTCAAAGACCTTTGATGCTCATATATTTATGATGACCCCGCTTTATACAAATACCTCCTATTATATATGATACATGTACCCTATCATCCCATTACTTTTACTGTGCCTACTCAAGTTAAAAATGAGATTTCAAGATTGGAATCTAGGTTTTTTACGGAAGGTACACATAACAAGCAGCTATGGAAGCTATACAAGCTATGGAATTTTTTGTGATTTTGGTAGTTACTTGTGGATGGGTAAGTTAAACTGGAAGACATGTTGAAAAAAAATTATTGCCAAGGTCTTTTAATGTCTAAACATTCTGAAGAAAATATCCATAGCTTCTGACGAAAATATCCCTGAATTCCCAAGAAAATACCCCAAATTTGCAACTAAATTCCAAGAAACACTTTAAGAGCATCTACAAATATATACACAAAATCCCAGATTGCTTATCCTAAAAATAGCTAAAACCTCTAAATCAGTTCTTCAGGAGTTCCAGTACCAAAACTATCTAATCTGTCAATTGGAAATTCGTTCTTCACCCAAAACCCCTCGAACAGACTATTATGTTTACCAAGCTTTTAAACTTTGAACTGCTCCAAGCACCAGGAAGTATGTACTTGAACATATGTATCACATTATATCATTACTTACAAGTACATACAAGAATACATTGCAATACCGAGAATACGAAGAAGAAGAAGAAGAAGAAGTTCCCTCTCAAGGGGAACAAACCTCCCCAAGGGATGGGATTTGTAGAATAAAATAAAAAAAACTTTTCCCCAACCTATGTATACTCTACTAATGCTCACGCTAATGCTACAACGATATAAAAAGAAGTGAAAAAAAAACTGAAAAAACTATAGTGTTAGTTTAACGTACCGTTGACGGTGAAAGTGTTGTCAGTAACCCAGAAAGGGAATGTCCCGGCAGTGTCACTTCCCTCATGCTTGAAAACCAATTTGCCAGCATCAATGTCAGCCTGCGTCCAAGAGAAGATCGGTTTAGACAAGGAAACAGATCGATCATAGATATTGCCAATGGAACTCTTTGAGTGTTTTCCTAAACTTCCCCGCGTAGAGTATTTAAGGCCCGCAGGATTGCTGTCCCAATCCTCATCCGTGAAGTCCAAAGTGTCCTTCGTGACCCTTTTTTGCCCACCCATCACGACGGACAAAGATAAGGAAGCTTTGGGTGAAGGCTTCGGAGGATGATTATTAACTCCCTCCACCAACACTTCCAATTCCACAGCAAACATAATTGAATTCCCTTCCGCGCTCCACCCCACCAACCCAATTTTGTCCCGCGGACTCTCCCCGCCATCATGCTCGTAATAAATCCGCCCCTTGTCCACGTCCAACCATGAGAACATTTCCACCATTGAATATTGATTATCCCCCCAAAATTCCGGATACTGCTCCAACGACGTTAAATGTCCGGACTCCGTTTCCTTCCGTAAAATCCCATGCACTGGCTTGGATGTAACATTAAAGGATAATTTTGAGAGCGACAACCCAAAATCACTTCTTAAACTGAGCACCTTCTTCGAAATCACTTCCCTCCCGCCTTCTCGAACCATCAAAGGCTTGACTGTCAATCCCGCGAGTTTATTTTGACCACCAGCTTTTGAGAAGGAAATCTGGACCATGAAAGGTCCGGCAACTTGTTGAAGCTGTGCGGTCGTTACATTAAAAGTGAAGGAATCCTGTAATGAGGATTGGGGGTTGAATTTAAATCTGTAGAGCACCCTGGAATTTTGAATATCAGCTTGGGAAAAGGACTCAGCAGGGATGTAAATTGTGGGTTTCTCTTGAAAAAGAAGATTGCCAAAGCGTGGGGGTGAGGATATTATGAACTTTATGGAAGGGTCGGAGGTCGCCATGGGGATAGTCCTGTAGAATAGCGTCTGACCCGTGAGAAGAGCTTCGGTGCTGTTGAGCAGCATCTTATTGCTGCTCACTTGCTCCACTCGCAGTGGAACGATGCGGAGGCGGAAACGGAACTCTGAAGGTACTTTCACTTCTGACAGGGACACGTGGAAGCTGAATTCGTCCTCCGTAGGGATGTCACTGTGGATGAAATTGAGACAAATGCACTTTAGTTTATTTTTCCAAGGAAATTCAATGCTTCTTTATGTGTACACAAGTACACAGTCTATTTTTAGATCTGAACTTGGTTTGGTTTTCAGGAAAATTTATATTCATAAAATTGCCTCTGCTTTCAATCCAGACATTGTACTACCCGGGGATTATACTACCCGGTATTATAATACATGAGTATTAGCACTGAAATATAGTACACGAGTATCCTATACTACACAAGATTATAATACAGAGATGTGATTCTACCTTAGTATTGAAATACAAGAACAATATAATAAACGGGTATGATACTGCCCGGTATTATAATACACGGGTAATATACTGCATGGGCACGATACTTCCCGGTATTATATTACCTGAGCATACAATCCGGCTTAATATGATTAACCAAATTGGCTCTGTGTTACAATGATCCATATTAGAATTGTTTCGTATTTCCTGAGTAAGATAATACCCGGGTAACATAACTCACCGTAGAAAATTCGTTTAAACCAGAACAACGTTAACCTAATGTTTTGAAAACTATAATATTAAAATATTATAATTAACAGCTTTCACAAACCCAAGAATTTGTAAATTATATTTGTCCTAATACCCGGGTATTAAAGTATCCACACCCACTCCAACTGTGCGATACTGAATTACCTAAGGGTAAGGAAAAAATTAAAGAAGTGCATAAAACTTGTTTTTGTGTTACTTGCATGGTGTATAAAAACGCGGGTAATACGTTACCCGGTTTGGGAGGTACCCGGGTATTACAATGCCGGGTATATTTAAAAAAGGTAAAAAAATTCTTTTCAAAGTATTTTCTCATGGTATATGTATACTTACATGATCCGGTGTATTTATATAGTTCATTTTGCATTTAAAGTGCATGAGAAAAGAAAGCAAAGGGGAAGGCGTAGAGGTGGAAGTGCGAGGAAAGTAATGGAATGTCTCCCTTAAGCACACACTCTAGTACTCCCCTTTCTTTGAAGAAAATAAAAAGAGAAAAGTTGTTCTCAGACTTGATGTTCCCATTCAAACTTGATTACGCATGAAATTTAAATTCTCTAGAGAGGACACCACTATATAAATATAGAGAGACAGAGAGATGCTCCTTGTTCCCTTTTGTAAATACTCTCGTACTGAATACATTTCAAAATATGTATTTCTGTTTAAATTTCATATACATATATGTACATTTATATATATTTCCAAATAAAATTCCTGTTAGAGACATACAATTTCACCTTGGTAATACGATTTAAATTTTCTGATGCTTGTTGAAATTGCTATTATTAAATGGTATTATACATTTTGCGATATATATATTTTGGTATTACTCGTTCCAGGGAGTTTCGAAGTTTAGGAGAAATATAATATAATGGCGAGGATTGAGAGATGATTGCCACTACTTCTCGCACATTACTTCCACACGAGAAGGGAATCATCTTTTTGGTGTGTTTTGGAGCTTCTGGGTGTGGAATCAAGTGTGAGGGAAAGAGAAAGGGAGACAATAATATCCGCCGACAAGGACCTAATTGAGCTTAAAGTTTAATCTGGGAAATACTCCGGAAGACCGGACTCCACGGGCGTCTGCTCCTCCTGACCAATCGTTTATCATTTCCTCCGGCCAAAATCTTTTATTATTATGAGTGTCATCCCGTGAGTTTCTCATATGGACAGGGGACAATCCGGGTGGTATTGACACGTGTCTGTCTAGGCGAGATCAAGTTTCCCTTTTTCTTCTAGTTTCTTGGCCAGGGCTTATCTTTTGGATTTTTTCTGTGGGAAAGTCTTGGCATGAGAGAAAGTTGTCTGCCGAGTGAAAGTCACTCAAGTTTCGGGGCGAAGTTAATAGGAAAAGTTAACTTGAGCGGATGGGACAATGAGGGAAGATATGTATATAATGGCGGCCTTTCGATGAAAATTATTTTTGGAGGAGTCGAGTGGTAAGGATGGTAATGCGTGTATAAAATATGCAATTTCAAAAAAATGTTAGATGGTGTGTGAAAATGGCAACTTTGTATGGGAAACTTTGGTTGGTAACAGTTACCATTGGTACATCCATCGTAAATTTGTTTACCAATGGTGCGTAATAACGTGTTTAAACATTAGCCCCGCAGGGCTAAGCCACGAAGTTCATGTTTTACCGTTGGTGCCGCAATTATAAATTTGTTGCCACTGGCACAGGCATGGTAACTTTTAATTTACCAACGGTACCACAATTTTTTGACAAACATCGTATACGTGAGGTGAGTCTAGTTTATGAAAGCTTTACAATTTTCAAGATGAAAAATCGGTATAATTGGTAACGAAAATGGTAACTACGTTAAATATTGTTTTCTCAAAAGGACATTACCTAGGTCTCTGTAGGAGGTACCGCACCCGCCCACTCTGCAAGTCTAGCTGAGAAAAATGTTCAGTACTGGTCCATTGACCGTTGGTCCGCCGGAGTTGAAGGGCCCCGGCCCTAGGTCCATTTACCACATGGTACTCCACAACCAAGCCTTGTTCCTGAGCATTTGAGGTAAAACTAAGGTTCGCGGATGTGATGAGAGACGCCGTGCCCATTACGTTGGCCACTTCCAGACCGGTATTCAGCTCCGGTGCTATTCTTAAAGAGAATGTTTCGATCCGGAGGAGAGCCGTGGGCGAAACAGAACTGCCATCTGTAACTTTTAGCGCCATTTTTGAGCTGGGTAGGCCTTGGTCCACGTACCTTAAATGGGGTAAAAATAAATAATAAAATTAAGTAACTATTGCGATAAAAAAACCAACCAAAAACAATAACGATAGTATTTTTACTGGTACGAAATGATGTCACACAATGTTACCTGGACAATTTTCTACTCAATCTAATTACACTAAAATGTTTTGAATATTAAGGCGCGACCCTATTTTTCCGTTTTGCAAAGCGCGACCCTATTTTTCTGTCTTAATGATCCACTTTATTTTATCAACAATGTGATGCTGCGGGGCGCTATTTTTGAATTTAGCATTGCTCTGAATGTACACTACGTGGCGCGCAACCCTAAATTATTATATGTACAAACAATCATTAGACTAGACCCGAGCTGTGATTTTTATCGTTACGGAACTGCCCTATACAACTATTTATGATTGACCTTTTCTATTTCAGATGATGAGGTTGCTTGTGATTGTGAAGGACCCTAATTACATCCTGATTTCTGATCGTGCCCACCAGCTGCACTTGAAAGGCCGGCGCTATTTAGCCTTATTGTGTTTGGCTGTCTGAAGGAGCAAAAGAGATGAGGAAATGGGGAATCAAGCGCCGGGAAAACAAGGGCCAGGACAAAAAGTACTTGTTGTATACAGATATATACACATAGGATAAAAGAAAAGACGGAGAAAGACGAAGTAGAAAAAAAAGAGAAAAGGAGGCAATCAGAGTAAAGTATGTTTGCACACGGACGGATGTGCATGAGGGCAGAAGAGAAGACACCCGGGTTGAGGAGGACAGAGGAGGAGGAAAAGAGTGGGACAGAAAAAAACAGCCATCCATCCATCCTGGCGACACACGACAGCTCCCGTCTTTTTTCTCTTTTCAACTCTTTTTCTTATCCCCACTTCAAATACTTGAAGGATTACTTGGCTCATCTTTCTACTTTTCTTCCATTCTCTCCCGTTTCCCTCCCTTCGTCTCTCCGCGTTTGTGTGGGTGGTCAAGCCGCTCATTTATTTTTAAAGCGCCATTTTGGATTGCCATCAAATTTGGGGGGGGGGAATGGACAGAATTAATTTTAGTATTTATTTTTAATTTGAAATCTTTAATTTCAACTCAATTTACGTATGTTTACCATATAAATACAGATAGGTATATGAAAAATAATTCTTTCAGTAAACAAATAATATTTTAATTAATTATTAAATTATTTACTCAAATAAATTTATAAAATTGCGGTTTGTATTCAGAATTTCATTCGTCCTTACCAAACACGTCCGGCCTGAAGATCCGCTTGAGAGAAATTCTGAATCGGTTTTCCTTGGTCGATGGAAAGTTCCAAATATCCTTTCTTCTCCTGCCCGGACGACATGGAGATTACGGTAAAAATTAAATCCTCCGGGGGAGTGTCGGGATCCAATGAAGTTATGACTTGAGGCATGAGTCGGATTTTTGTTCGCTGGAATTAAAAAAACAATTTTATTAATTTAAATTGATTTCAGTGTGTTTTGTATTAAATTCCATGAAATATTTAATAAATTTATTAAATTTAACCGAGCTCCGAATTTTTGTATTAAATTCCATGAAATATTTAAGAAATGTATTAAATTTAATTGAATTCCGAATTTTCGCATTAAATTCCATTAAAAATTTAATTATTTTCATTAGAATTAAAATTATATTTAATTAAATTGCGTTATTAAATTTCAAATTTATTCCTCGTTTTAATTTTATATGTTACCCCCACGTGCATAAATTCCAAGTCTAATTTTCAGAAACAAATTTGCACCCCTCCTCAATGAATGAAGAACGTAATGCAAAGAGATTTAACTTAATTTGGCGTCGGAAATTTGTTTTCATTCCTCCCTTCTGGGTTCCTTAAAATTGAATTTCCAAGACGCATATTTAATATTCGTTTAAATATGTAAGATCTGCTGGGAGACTCTATTCTTTACAAAATGAGAATTTTCATAGCATGAATAGCGTAATAGTTTAGAATGAAAGCGCATATTAACTTTTCATTATAAATGCATATTGGTTTTATTTACTTTAATATGCGCCGTTTTTGTGTGTGGGTTGGGTATGAGCATTAAAGAGGGAACTGAAACAAAATTACATTTTGACGGCAGGAACAAAGATATAAAATCCCCTGCCGTCAAGAAGTTGCTCAACTTCCCGGAGGGTCAGCGTCTGCATTTATTTTTTGCATCCTTCACTGATGACAGGGAGGTTATTTATATTTGATTTTGTAATGAAGAACGGGGAATAAACATATAATGGTTTTGATTAAATAGGCAATTTCTTTTCTGAACTTTAACTTACGATTATGTATTATATTATGTAGGGCGCAATTTATTATTTTTATTTTATTCCTTTTTACTAAAACTAAAAGTATTACAAAATAAGAAATATAAAATTAGATTAAGTAGTTTTTAAAATTAAAATATTGTTTCACAAACCTCCGCAAGACGAAGAACTCCACCAGGTACTAAACGGATCTCTGGAGGGTCATTTACAGCAGCAATCTCAACCGGGAGCGTCAATGTTCGTTCGTCCTGAAAGAATTGACAGAATCAATTATTTTTTCAAATTTTACTGAGAATTCGATTTTTATTTTGAAAGTTTAAATTTTACGTAAGTATTAATTTCTTTGTAAAGTGTCAATATAAAGTATAAATTCGTTTAAGTTTATTTTCGAGTTATTTTTCGAATAGCAAATCAAGTTTAGTTTTAAATATAAAAACAAGTACGAAAACAAATATGATTTCAAAAATCAGTTCAAGTATCAATTCAAGTATTAAAACAAGTATAGGTAAAAACAAATACATATAAACTGACTGCTGATGTACTTGAATTGATGATTGAATTAATACTTGAATTGATACTTGAATTGACACTTGAACTGGTATCTAAACTGGTATTTGAATTGATACTTGAACTGATATATGAATTGATACTTGAATTAATACTTGAAATAATACTCGAATCGATACTTGAATTGATACTCGAATTGATACTTGAATTGATACTTGAATTGATACTTGAATTGATACTTGAATTGATACTAGAATTGATACTTGAATTGATACTTGAATTGATACTAGAATTGATACTTGAATTGATACTTGAATTGATACTTGAATTGATACTTGAATTGATACTTGAATTGATACTTGAATTGATACTTAAACTGATACTTGAACTGATACTTAAACTGATACTTGAACTGATACTTGAATTGATACTAGAATTAATACTTAAACTGATATATGAATTCAAGTATCAGTTAAAGTATCAAATTCAAAAATCAATTCAAGTGATAATTTTAGTATTAGTTCAAGTTCCAATTGAAGTTTAACCTCAGGCATAAATACTAAGTTCGAATTAAAGTTTGGTACAAGTTTGCGTTCCAAATTTGATTTAAATATAAATTCTGAAGACAATTGATCTATTACACATTTTTACTAGCATAATCCCTTCAAATACAAAACAATTCACACGCAAATTTGTACTTACAAAATGTACACCCTTAAATACTCTAGCTCTTCTAAATTGTAAATTCAAATTTTTAAAAGTTAAGTTTGTCTTTCTCCTCTAAGCCGCCACCAAAGTAAAAGAACTCAGAGCTCAACAATCGTAAAAACCTCCTGCCACCAAAACGTTGACACTAATGACGAGAGTTCTAAAGATGGACAACTGACCATAATAACGGAACCACTACGTACATTTTCCTGAACAAATGCTTTACACGCTGTCAAGTCCACTACGAAAATGAGGTCATCCGTCAATAAAGTAAAACAAAACGGAAAAAACTTCCTGACCGAAGCAGAATTTTCAGAGGGAAGACTGACACATCGGTTGACATGACGTAACAACCCGGATAGCAGTGAAGGAAAATCAAAGGATGAGGAGGACATGTAATGTACGTAAAAGGATGAGCAAAAAATACATTCGGTACGTCTGTCATTTAATGCGGAGGAGGGGAAATAAGTGAAAGTTATGACGTCGCGGATTTTGTTAATAATATCTATATTATACTATTGTATGTTGTGGACGAGGATGCGTATGCGATTGTATCAGTATTTTATACAGTTTGTACATATTAAATGTAAAAGTTTTATTGTGTGTAACACTCTCTATATAAAGGGAAAGAGAACCTGTAGATAAGCCGGGAGAAGGAAGCCCGTTGAAGGAACTAAGCGTAGAACCAGCTCAATCAAGTCCCTCGTGCTTTCTGCTCCATTATGCCAATACCGCACACGTCCCGCACCCACGTCCAGCAATGAAAATGTTTCCAGCGTCCGGGCGGACCCCGCGGCTCCGGCGGCTCTTGTTGTTACCTATGATTTTAGAATTTTTACGTTAGTTTATATTAATTAAGTTTTTATTTTTTGGAACATTTTTAAGAAACATTTTTCCGTCAAGCTTAATTTTACCGCCAAATTATTTGTAAATTTTAGCGCCAAATTATTTTCAAATTTTAGCGCCAAATTATTTTCAAATTTTAGCGCCAAATTATTTTCAAATTTTTCCTCAAAATCTTTCACTTTACTGAAGTTTATTAGTATCTTTAATCAAAATCTCCGAAAAATCTTCATGAGATCCCTAATAGTAATCCCAAGCACGAAATCAAGCTTGGAGAAATCCTTTTGTATTTCTTAAATAAAATTCCCCTGAGCCCTAAGGAAATAACGCACTTTCTTCCCTAGAATATCAAGTGGGAGTTCTTGGGTTAAGAGAAGAGACGTTATCACAAATAGAGCGTTTTGTTTACACGCAAAATGTTGATATACATAGGAAAAAGTAAGAAGAGGAAAGGAAGAAATGAAGAAAATCAGGGGAAAGGCTATAATATTAAAAGAATAAGAAGAAAGGAAATAAGAACAGTCCGAACCTCGAGCCTCCCCTGCTGCGGTCCTTTGGCCACGCGGAACAACACTCCGCTCTCCCGGACGCCAAACTTGGAGAGGTCAAGAGTGACGGCGAGGTGCCGCGGGGTAATGATGACGGAGTCCCCCTCCGCCACTTGCACCGGACTCACCCTCATCACTTCCAGCTCCCCCAAAGCCGTTTGTGTCACGATGCGGATCACGTCGCGAGATATTGTGATCACTTCCGATGAACCGTTCTGATGCTGCTGCCCTGGGCTCCACGAATTGTTTTCTGTGGAGAAGTAATAAACAAGATTTGTACGTATGCATGTATGTATGCGTGAGTTGTATTTAAGGGTTTGATGAGTTTTTGAGATTTGGTGGGGAAATTTATAAAAAGAAATGTATAAAACAAAAGTTACATTAATACAAAAATAATACAAAAATTAATACAAAAATTAATACAAAAATTAATACAAAAATTAATACAAAAATTAAT